>CP025649.1:1909287-1992790 GCA_003576665.1 Ipomoea trifida | reverse complement strand
CATTAGCATAATTTTATATGTGTAATAATCTGTGAATTGAAATAATTTACATAATTGTATGGACGTAATAATATGTGAATTAGCATAATAATACGTGAATTGAAATAATTATCATAATTTTGTTAATATCCTCTAATTATGGATGTAATATGTGTATTATCAATTTCGTTAACTGATTTGATAAAATTTATATTACGAACAACAATATTAATTCATTAGTTGTCATAATTTTTAAGATTTTATTCAAAAGTAATCAAATGAAATGCACGGGTAATTGACATTATCTGAAGTAAAAATATATAAAATTATCGTAAGAATGAAATCTCTATGTTTAATGACCATAATAAAGTTAGATGTTAAATATAGTTGGTAATTACCACGGGTTATTTAGATGTTAAATAGTATATGGTAATTACCTATATAGATTAGCATATTAAACGGATTAACATATGGAACAATGTAATAAAAAAGGAAAGTAACCTTTTAGATAAAATATATTAGGAATAATATCAATTAAATAAAATATCATAGAAATTTCTCAATTCTATATTTATAATTACCTTTATACACAGATTTAATAGGAAAATTTAGTTACAAACTTATATTAAGAGTTATGGATTATTATTATTATATTATTATTATTATTATTAGGAAAATTATATTAAGAATTTTAGATTATTATTATTATTATTATTATTATTATTATTATTATTATTATTATTATTATTATATTAACATAAAAGATTTTAAATCGAGGCTACAAAATTTAATATTATTATTTCATTTAGTCAAGTATAGACGTATAGTAATCACCAATTTTTAAGTAATAAGTGTGAATTAGTATTGTGCAATTAATGATAAAGATTAGTAATAATTGGAATCAACAATCAATGATACAATGACCCATGTTTAGCTTCCAATGCACCATTTTTTATAAAATGAAGAATTGGAATGATAAAACGAACAATTAGAATGAATAATTGAGGATTTATTCAAGTATAGTAACCACCATTTTTACCGAATTACATGAGCATCCGTAAATGGGGAAGATCAAGATTGCAAATTCTACAATATATAGATTAGCATCCGTAGAATGCTAGTTATTTTGCACAGTACAACTAAAAAGATGGATAGTTTTTTTTTTTTTTTAAATAAAAGATGGATAGTTAAATAAGGTATTATCATTCAAAATCTTGTAATACAAAGTTACAATACAATGTTTTTCCATTAGAAATTACCAATCAAAGTAATGTGATTAAAATATATAATTATAGAAAACATTTGATTGTTCACTACAATCACTCTGAAAATTGTAATTTTACATACGTGATACGCCCATGGCAAAATTGGCCTAGCTACTTGAAACCTTATCAGCAAAAATTAAAGCATATTGAGCTGTTAAAATCAAACTAAATCACAGTACTACAGAATACTCTATGGAATGCAGACTACACCATAAGGATCTCCAACATGCAGAATGAATCAACTAAAAATTAAATCATACCACATACCATAACAATTCTACGCGTGTTAAAGTTCGATCTTCGACTTCGTAGAATTACAGATTATAGATCTCTAACTAATAGTGAGAGCACAGATATTGGTACGTTGTGAGAGAAGAGTCATTTATCATCATTATATAGTGGAGGATAAACATAATATGGAAGATTTTTCAAAAGGAAAGTATAATTAATTTTAATTTTATGTAAATATAGATGATTGACATGTAAAAATTTTACTACAATATTATATAATTTTTTCATTCTAATATAGTTAATTACATGTCAATTATATAGATATATAGATATAGATATAGATTATCATATCACTAATCACCAATCACTAATTAATATCAATCAATATAAATATTAATATATAACAATATTACCATATCACTAATCACCGATCACCAATTAATTAATTAATATATATATATATATATATATATATATATATATATATATATATATATATATATATATATATTAATATATAACAATATTACCATATCACTAATCACCAATCACCAATTAATTATTCTTTTTTAAAATAATCACCAATTATATTAGTATATATTAATATATTATATATTATATATTAAAATTAATATTAAGAATAATAGTATATACCCTATTATCAATTATCAATTATATATCACCAATCACCCATTAATATTAACAATATTACCATATTATCATATTATCATTATCATATTACCATAATAATATTATAGGATGGATAATTAATAAAATAATAAAATAATAAATAAATAAAATAAATGATTTTACCAAAATACCCCTAAGTTTTGGGGGGAAAATTTGGGAGGAGGATAATGTTTTTATATATAGTATAGATTTGTACTCATAATGATTACAGTTTTTTTTTTAAATCAATAATGGTATACTCATTAATTAGTACTACTTCAATAGTGTTCAATAATGACATTGGAATGTATGATATCACTTTACAAACCAACAAATGGTACATCATCTCAAATTTCATTGTCAAACCTGTACGGACGAACTATAAAGTACTTGATCACAATACAATTACACATGGATTTTAAATGGTCGGACCGGTGTCCAAACAAGTGACAATGATGACACGCCATTTGCTCCCATGTAAGTGGTTTATTTGTTTCTACTTATTTTAGTTGCAATTTAGCTATTTACAATTTCGTTATGTTTTATTAAAATATATAAATATCAAAACTATTTTTTGATTTTTATTAATTTAGCATTTTTTTTTATCTCTCATTATTATATGACTACTTTAACCAATTAAGAACACTAATTTAAAAGTATGCATTGGGCATTGGTTTAATCGCGCAACGCGCGTAATAACTAGTTAAATTTAATAAAACAGATTTAGGTTTAGTTCGCCCAAGTTACACACATGTTAAAAGGGCTAGTCAAAAACAAGTTTAAACTTTAAATATTATATGATTGATTTAGACAACTATCAATAATTAAATATATTTTAGAGTTAATTCCATTTTTGGTCCTGCATTTATAGGTGGCAATCCACTTTTAGTCCTTTTTTATTAAAACATCTACTTTTGGTCCTAGTATTATTATAACATGACCATTTTTGATCCTTTATCAACAAAACAGTTAAAATATCATTAAATACAAGGACATTTCACTTTTTAATTATGGATGTTTTCAAAAAAATAAACATAAACAATACAACGGTTCAACATACTTTATATAAAAAAGATTAAAATGCCTTTGTATTTGACGATATTTCGAAGATTTTGTTGATGAAGGACTAAAAATGTTCTAACTCTATATTTTATTACCAGTATTATACAACGAGCTAATTAAACATGATGGGGCCATGCATCTTAGTGTCCATTTTATTGAATGATTGGTAAGGCCTCGGGCAAATAGTTATACTATCGATCCGGGTTCACCTTACAAGATCCACCTTACAAGATGAATATGGGTTTAAAATATATCATTTACATACTGAATATTCACAATTTACATATTGAATGTTCACAATTTGAATTGTGAACATTCAGTATGTATATTGTGTACTTTGATCTGAGTTTACTTTGCAAGGTGGATCCGGATCCTCAAAATAATTTGTCATCTTGAGCTAAAAAGAGTAAATGGCGAGTCTTGTTGGGTTTAAAGGAGGGAAGGAAGCAAAAGGATAACCAAAAAATGAAATTAAAAGGGTGAAAGGAGGCATGGCAACCCAAGTCAAAGGGATGAAGAAGCACACTAGAGGATCATACTGGCCATCAGGAGGCCCTATTGCACCGCTAGGGTAGGTGGTGCACTATACGTGTGTTATGGCAGTGAGGGAGAAAAATATTAAAAAGAGGTGCAACTAATGGTAGACTAGACCACTGTTTGGTTCGGTTTCAATTCAATTCCGGTTCGGAACGGTCGGTTCGCGGTTCCAAGATAGCCGGAACCTTATTTCTCCGGTTCTTGTCCGGTTCTAACCAGACTTCTTTATTTTTTTTATTTTATTTTATGTTTCTCCCACACTTTAGTATTATATTTATTTATTTATTTGATTTTGTTGTTTTTTTTAGGTTCAAAACTCTGCATACGTGTGTGTTACTGTGTTTGTATGTTTTTTATTTTATTTAGTATTAATTATATTTATAATATATATATATATAATATATATAATATATAATAAGTAATATATATATATATATATATATATATATATATATATATATATATATATATATATTATAATATATATTTCACGGTTCCAAACCGGAACCGGCGATTCTAATTTGTTAAAATAAGTAGCTGGAACCGGAACCGTGGTCATCCCTAACTAATGGCAATGAGTATCAAAACTATAACCTCTTGGATAATACCACGCCCACTAACTAGCCAAGTTACTTTATCTCTAGTGTAGAATAGCAACAAGTTGTACAAATTCAGTCAAAGGGCACTGGCAACAAAGTAATGATGATGAAGATGTGACAACATATATAGCTAAGGTGAAAGGCTAATGATGACCACACACTTGTCAACAAATGAAGGAAGGTCCATACACTATATTAGGCTCTCCCCATTACAAGTTTATGCACAGTTTTTAAGGAGTGGAAAGTGATTTGGAGGAGTGATAAGGTGGAGAGAGAAAAAATACCTCCTACAAGTATTGGGTTTTTGGTCGAAATTGTGGGGCTCGCAGCAGTAAACTGCAGACCAAAATAGGCGCGTTGTGCGCAAGTTGCGCGCCGTAGACACGTGAGTCTCTCTACATTTTATATTTATGGTTTCCAAGTTTTTTTTCTTCTTTTCTTTCATCTTCTCTTTCCTATTCATATCTGCAAAAAACTCTTCAAAAACCTCACACTATTGAGGATGACCTAAGGGACCTCATGTCTCCCTTTTATACATCATATCTAGGCACACTACATCCTAGCTAACTTAGTGGTGTCTTGTTCTAACTTTTTAAACAAAGACCATTGTTTGATTCATAACAATTACAATATTATTTCTAGTCCATTATTTGGAGTTATTTATTGTTATTTGGACCATTTTTTTAGACCTTATCTCGAGTATTATACATATTCTTTTGAGTCTAGCGTCTCGAACAATAATATTATTATTTTCTTATCTCTTAGTCTGTACATTCGTGGTTTCGTACTAGGTTTATGATGGACTCGGGTCCATAAAACTATCAAAATATATTTTGTTTTTTATTTTTAAAATATTATAATTATAATTTTATATATAATATTGTAAAATTTATGAAAATAAAATAAAACCGACTTGTAGTTGCACGAGAAAATGCATGTGGATTTGTCGCAGGTTCTTGATGTTTTTCTTTTTTATTTTATTTTAATATTATTAGAATGAGAAAGTGTATGAAAGGAAGCTGTCCTAATCCTATCATTGGACCAACTGTCACTTTAATCTTTCTTTTTTAATTATGAAACGCAATGATTCCTATAATATGAATACATTAATCATGAGGGCTAAGGCTTAGAGACCAAGTCAGGCTTGCAATAAAATTCTGTCATCAGATTAACAAATTGGATTCCGTGTGAAATGTTATAAATTCAAAAGATAAAAAGGATCGGATAATTGTAAATTATTTAATTGTTTTCTTTAAATCCATATACCTAAAAATCAGATTATTATCCACCTCTACCCATCACCTTAATGTAACATAAAATTTGTTTACTTTCTGAGTTCTGACCTTGAAACTGAAGTAACAATTCAATCACGGCTAGAAAATTCGCTATTTCCGACTAATGTTTCTGTCCAATATAAACATTGGTCGGATTAAAAAATAAAATAAAAACAAAAACAAAAATTTTTAAACTGTAGAGATAATTGGACAGTATGCTGGTCGGAATTTTTTACCAACGTTTATATGGTGGTCAAATATTTTGACCAACGCTATATGTTGGTCAGAAATGTCAATCAACGTTCAAATGTTGGACGGTAAAATCTAATTGTAACACCCCAATTTACACCTCTGGGATTTATTACAAAATCCTAATAATACAATACATTGCGGAAGCGTTTAACCAACCAGCAGAAAACTGGGTGTTACCGCCACGCTCAGGTATCTTTCCTATACCCAAACGTTAAGGCTAAACTTACAATCTCAACTAACCATATCAATATCCAAATATGTCCATATGGAAATAATTCTTCCAAGGTGTCTATTCCGGGATGGAGTAATCTTCAACCTCGACTCTTATCCTATTCAGAGCTCATCGGCCACAGGGCCCACGCTAGACTGCATCTAATAAATGACACAATGAAGTGTAGTTAGCGCGACAGCTAAGTAAGGATATCCATGGTCACTCGAAAATAAACAAAGGTTTCAAAAATAATTCTCAGTAATAGCGAGACAAGATAACATTACCCATCAGTCGCAATCGATCTGCAACCATTCTAACAACAAGCAAATTCACTTTATTTCAGTAATTCAAGCATATAACACAATCATTAATTCACCCGTGGGGGTACACAACTCCCACCTCTAATGTTAGAACATCTTACGGTTAGCTCTCCCACCTTACCCGTGAGGTACACAACTCCCAACTTAGATTCATACGTGGGGAACACATCACCCACCTTTAATTCGTACATGGGGAACACATCACCCATCTTTAAGTAAAACGTGGGGAACACATCACCCATCTTTAAGTAATACGTGGGGAACACATCACCCATCTTTAAGTAATACGTGGGGAACACATCACCCACCTTTGACACGTGGGGAACACATCACCCACCTTTGATTAGTACATGGGGAACACATCACCCATCTTTGACACGTGGGGAACACATCACCCACCTTTGATTAGTACATGGGGAACACATCACCCATCTTTGACACGTGAGGAACACATCACCCATCTTTAAGTAACACGTGGGGAACACATCACCCACCTTTGATTCGTACATGGGGAACACATCACCCATCTTTAAGAAATGTTTCCCCATCTCACATACTTAGTTAGTGTTAATCAAATCACGGAATATCCAAGCATAGAGTCATAATAATTTTCAAGTTACAAATGCTTTTCCAAAATTAGTGGAATACCAAAATAATAATTTATCTTCCAAAAATGTTCACCCGGATGCCCGTAGGCTTACAAAATATCTCAATATTCATACTTAAAAACATCGGGGGAAAAACCGGGTCAAAACAAGTCGAAACGAGCAGTTGGCCGCGCCTGCGGACGCGGCGTCCAGACCGCGTCCGTTGGTTCGGCATTTCTCGCCAAAGTCTGGTCGCCCACGGACGCGCAGCGGACGCGCGTCCGTGCCCGCGTCCAGCCTTTCGGCCGTGACGCCGTAAATCTGGACGACGATGGACGCGCGTTGGACGCGCGTCTAAGGCCGCGTCCACCCTAAAACTGCCAGAAAATTTCTGGCGCAGTCCGAAAGATTGAGCCGGTAAAAATAGTTCCCGAACTCTTTTTCACTTGAAATTTTTATGGTAGAACCCCAACTTATAGTACTTAATGTCCATAAAAATTTTTGGTCACCTAGGTTCACGAATTAACACAGAAAATTACGTTTTTGCCCCTAGCAGTGTGCTGTCCGGATTTTTCTTCTCTCTGGGTATGCTCCTGCTTCCGCTTCTGATTCTCCAGCTCTGGCTCATGCTCCTGCCTAGTGTACTCCTGACCCCATTCTCATTCCTGTTCAATCAGTGTTACCTATTTTGGTTTCTTGCCCTCGTTAATCCATTACGTCTCAAGGGAAAAGTCAATACTGCCCCTTTTCGTGTATATTTCTTTTGTAGCCATGATAATTCTAAGATGGCTAGTAAGAACGGGAATAGTCCAAACTCTTTGTTGATGGGCTGTATGAAACTCTTATATATATATATATATATATGTTCGTGGCTAGTATAGCTACTATTTTGCTGCATATATATAAGATTATGTTGGATTTTGACGATAAGAAACACGATCCTTGTCTTTAGTCTGTTAGCCTGTGCACCTAGAGTGAACTCTATCTGTATTCGAGTGGGGTTCAGTCTGGGTGTGGCGGTAACTACTCCGGAGATACGGCATAGCCGAACCGGGGTGTTACACTAATTGACTGCTAAGTAAGAAGTTAGAATGGTAAGTTTGACCATTTACCGACCAATGTAACATTGTGGGACAGAAACCCAAGTACTTAATTAAATACCTATATAAAAGGCCAAACTTAGAAAATTTGGAAGTCGGTGGTTTCTTCTATCAATAATTCGAGAGTTTATTAATTATCAACCTATTTTATTGACGACTGAAAATTACCAACTTATTATATTATAGATTTTGCAGATGATTGTAAGCCTAACTTTTATCTATAAATTTTTAATTTTTTGACCATTTTTTAACTATCGAAGTATTGTTTTTAATAGTGTTACAAAATAAATTAAAAAGAATAAAAGGAATATTATCATCTAAAATATAGAGAAGATGATTGATGAATGACTTTTAGCAAGGAAATCACTTTCTTCTTAGTTGGATAATGTCAATTACCTATCTTCATTTTTTTTTTTTGTTCTCTCTCAATGGATCTATATATGTCAATGGCTTTGAACTTTTCTCTACTTTCTTACCACTATCAAAGTTCATTGAAACTAAAAGGAAAAAAAATTAGTTTCATTGGATTTCTTTTATCAACTAGTTGGAAGTTCAGTAATTATTGATTTTTTTATGAACGACTAAAAATGACCAATTTGTTATTTTAATTTTTAGACCTTGCAGATGATTGAAAATTTATAAATTCTTGATTTTTTTAATAGTGTCACAAAATAAATTAGAAAGAGAAAAAAAAAACATTATTATCTAAACTGCAGACAAGAGGATTGATGAATGACTTTTAGCAGAGAAGTCACTTTCTTCTTAGTTGGATAATGTCAATTAGCTATTTTCATTTTCATTTTTTTTTTTATTCTCTTTCAATGGATCTATGTCAATGGTTTTGAACTTCCCATCCCTTATGAATTATTGAATTTGACATTCTACCAATTGCAGGACCATGTGAAATATATCATGTTGTACTTTAAATAAGAAAATTTTATAGAGAGTATAATATAGGGAAAAGTGTAATTTAATCTTCACAAATATGTCAATTATCAATGTCACCCCTTAATTATTAGTGGTGTAAATGTTGTCCTTCAATTTTTAAAACGTATCATATATTGTCTCTCCCCTAATAGGAAGAAGGATAAACGTAACATTGTTGTCGGCTGAAGGAGAACAAACGAAGAAAGAAAAATGGAGGACAAAAAACATAGTTTTCGAACAAAGAAAACAACGGGTAACCACATTTACACTACTAATAATTTAGAGAATGGGCTATATATATCACGTTTTGAAAATTAACGGACAACATTAGCCACACTAATAATTCAAGAATGACATTGATAATTGATATATTATTTGTGAATGCACAAATTCCAATTTTATCTATAGTATATTTCATTTTTGAGCATGCATTTGAAGAGTATGACATACTACAAATTTTAATGATTTTATATTCCAAATATTTAGAATTATGTATCTAAGGTACCCAAAAAATACTTTATTTTTATTACAAATGTTCGAGTTGTACGGTTAGCTTATAATGTTATTTTTTTTAATACTACTAACTCTATTAGAATGCAGTATCTGTTTATAACTACTTTACCCACCACCTCCCGTATAAAGGGAAAGGTTTGATGCCACTAAACCACCTTGGCAAAAGTTATTATTGTTATTATTGTTATACTCCCGTATTAGCTTATAATGTTATACTATAGAATTGCAAAAAATTTCGTAGTGACGTGTTTGTGCAAACGAGTGTGTGTAAGTATAGAGGGATGAGGGAGATACAAATTGTAGTATATGTGTTAAATCAATTGTTGACCTTGTAAAGTTGTAATTATAATAAACAACCTTGCTAAGTTTTTCTTAATATTTTCCTCACATGATATGTCTTATATTCAGTAGGTGTTATGAATTGGTTCACTCCACACACTTTTAATTAAAAACTAAATAATTCAATTAAATGATGTCACATTAGGAGGGGAAATTGAGAGGGAAGTTTTTAGGAGTGGTATATAACATTACTCTTATAATAAAAAATCGTATTTTAATTTATATGCTTGATGCACAATAATATATGCTCAATAATATTAATACTCAATGTGCAAATCTTAGTTATATTAAAATATTTTTTAAATAATACTCTGTAGTATAAAATTTTATTTTTAAATTCATAGTTGTATAATTTATATTATATTAAAAATATAGTTGATCATTTGAGTAATAATATAATTATTAAAGTAAGAATTTTAAATATGATAAATTACTAGATATAGTTATGGTAAGTGGTAACATTTAATTAAAATCTAAATGAAATCATACTTATTTCTTATATTACACCAATGTATAATGTCTATGTACATTATTAACATTGAAAAGTATAAAAATATATATATTAGGTATACATGTGCATGGTAAGAATAATGAGAAAAAATAACGAAAATTATAATGATAACAATATTTTTGTCCAAAAAATTATATAATTCAACTCTTATAGCATAACATATATAAAATATTATCAGAAAAAACATATATATATCCGGGATATAATTATGTTTTTAGATTTTAGACTCCTATCGCACTATTTGCAGTGATTTCAACTATTGTGAACGTAGATAATTTAATTCCAAAAACAAAATCTAAAATAACCGGTACACAAATTCCAAAGCGAATTTTTATTTGCAATGCGTACGAAATAACTTCTCAACTACACATTTCAAACTTTTTAAATATTTAAAACTTATTTATATTAGGATAAATCCGTGTACATTTCTAATGTGTAGCGATGGCTACTTAAAAGTTTTTTGAGACTCTATTTTTTAACTTAAGGAGTATGTTTTGAGAATTAATTCCTCGTTTACTCATTATCCATTTTGAATGTATAATAATATATTAAATTCATCATTCAATTAGAAAAATCAAAATTCATATTTATTGGATCCAAAATAAAAGTAAACCCCACTCAAATTGATACTTCAAAATAATCCACTAAAATGTCAATTCTACTAATATTTTAAAATACAATGAATGGACAAAAGACAAATATAATTATGGTCCATGTCGTCTAAGAAAACGTTAAGCATGGATGACAGAAACTCAGCACGGTGTGTTCTTCATGCCAAAAATGTGCCAATACATATTTCACAATCAGCTGGTTGAATTGTTCCGATTTGCATATTCCGGTGGCTTGCGGCGGCCATGGCTTAATTATTTCCAATTGAGGATGTGAATGAAGCTGGTGGGCTACTTGGTTGATACAATTTAATGAGGAGTTACATACGTTGCTTGCTCATATGATGCATTTGACTCTATTTAACATATATAAAAAAGACAAAAGATTAGTTGTGTTTGGTTGGAGATTTTGTATCCTAGTATTAGATTTGATATTTATTATTATGTTTCTTTTCCTACTTTTTTTTCTTTTTGGTCAAGATAGGAGGGGAAACCCAAACTAGTTACACAGTAGGAAATAACCCTTCATTTCTTTTCCTACTTTTGTTGTTCTACAATTAAATTCAAATATTTAAGTAATTCTAAAATCAATTATCTTTTTCCTCCGTTACTTTTGAACAATGGAATCAAAATGGAGAAAAAAATAAGTGTCCATGCATTAAATGTGAAACTTTAATAATATATACACATATATGGTTGCAGCTTTTAAGTGATTTTACTTGCATACTCGCACCAGTTACTTGCACCAAAGCTCTAGTTATTCACAAAAATGCCACCATGTTTCATTTTTAAATTATGGTGTGTTTGGTAACCCGGAAAATAATTTCAGGAAACCATTTTCTAGGCTTTTGGTGTTTGGCAACATCCGGAAAATGTGGTCAATAGAAAACATTTTCCGTTGATCATGAAAAATGAGCTCATTTTTTTTTTCAGAAAATGACTTTCGGACAAAAAATTCAGAAGTCATTTTCTGAAAACGGAAAATGGCTTCGTGCGACGTTTTTTTTTTTTGTAAAAAAAAAATATTTCTAATTTCTAATAAATATTATTAGTTTATATATTTTTATATTTTAAATAAAATAATAAAAATATATAATTATGCATTTCTACTCATTTTCCAGAAAATGAACCAAACACACACATACAGACGTACAGTTTTCCATAGTACATCCAAACACCGAAAATGAAGTCATTTTCCAGAAAATGACTCATTTTCCAGAAGTCATTTTCCGGCTTTCCAAACACACCCTTAACGTAAATATTGGATTGTTGTTGATGAGAAAATTGGCTTCATAAACTTAATACATTGAATTCATCATTAGTGGGAATGTGAAGAACCAAAATTTTACATTATTACCCTTAAATTTAATGTTTACAAAATTGATATTTTACTGAATGATCAAATTTAGAACAAAATCAATAGTCAATGGATCATTTATGATCAAATTGAATACCAAGAATAAAAATTGGTAAATGTCAATAATAAATGAAACATTTATGATCTAATTGAAAGTCGCAAATAAAAATTGATAAATGTTACTATGTAATAATCAATAAACCATTCCTAGAGTAACCCTTCCTAGAATTAACTCTTCTATAACATTACACACTTGAAATTGTTTTAATTTATATATGGTAGTAGCATAGTTGCAGTAGGCGCTAGGTGCTAGTCGGGCAGTAGACTAGCGCCTAGCGCCTAAGCGGTCCAGGCGGCGCCTAGGTGGCGACCTATAAAAGAAAATGTGTGTGAGTGTATGCAATATATTATATTTTATATATTATATATATCTCTTACTTCTCTTACTTATATAAATAAATAAATTTAAATATATATAAATATAATTTAAAAAAATTAACAAGGCCAAATTCGATCGAGTCGGCTGCCAACTCGGTCCAGTCGACCAAGTTAGGTGCTAGGCGGTCGACCACCTAGACGGACGCTTAGGGAGCAATTCGGGCGCCTAACGCCTAGGTCTAGGCGACTTAGGCGGATGATTTTGCAACAATGGTAGTAGGAATATTGCAAACCTAGCCGACAATAAACTCTTTTTTTTTTTTTTTTTTTTTTTTTTTGTAGGGGTGGGAGTGGTGGCGGTATGAACCTTCTAACATTCGCCAAAAATGATGGCATGATGAGTTGAGAGTTGTCTCACTTCCCAACTTTGATTGCATGTGTTCACTTTTAAGTACAACCAACATCCACCCAAATACTTTCGGACGAACAGTGGACTAAATATTATGGAACATGGCTTAGACACAGCTGTATTCTGAATGTGAATGTGAACTTTGGCCGTTTATGCAGTTTACTTATTATATACCATACTCCCCTCTTTTTTGGAAGTTGGAACAAATTAACATGCAACACCATATCACATAAAAATAAGTCAAGTAACTTGTGATTTGATGATATCATTGTGACCCTTTCAAATAAGTCAACACCACACAAATATGCAATAATATGCACTGTGGTGTGTTTCTAAACATTGAGTGGTGTATTTCGTAACATTGAATGGTGTGAACCGCACGGCAGCACGGGAGAGCACGGCCGCACCTGATCATGACTATATATATATATATATATATATATATATATATATATATATGATTATTCAGGTGAATCCATCATTTTCCATAAGTTCGTGTGGACAAATCTGGACCATTGAATGTTTGAGATCAATGATTTAGATTTTGTCTAACGGTAAGTGTACAAATGATACACATTTGGACCACCTTTAATTGACTTGATTATGTGACTTTTTTTCTGAAGAAAATAACAAATGTGTCATCTGATAACAAGATGCTTGGTAAATGGTTAGTTAAAAGAAAGAAAAAAACAAATAAATACTCCTGTGTGGCTCTCTCTGTTTCGGCAAAAAAGAATTGCTACTCCCACTTTATTTTTGTGTTGCGGTAAAATACATAAAGTTGCCATTATCTTTTTCTCTTTTTACATCCCAATACATGGCGTACACACCACAATTAAAAGCCCTTTGACATACATATAATTTTAAAATATTATTTTCTTGGTTTCACACATTAATGTTTATGATACGATAATAAAATTTTTAATTTATTTATTGATTATCATAAATTGATCAACAGCTAATACGTTAAAAAAGAATCTAGTTATTAATCATATATATTGGCTATACCAACAATTAAAAATATAGGCTAAAAATATAGGCTAAGTTGGCTTAGATGGTAAGACTTTAATATTGAATGAAATTGATCATTCTATTTTATAGAAAAACTGTAATAGATAATTTGCAACAAATAAAGTAATAACATAGCCAAATTGCATATATCATCAATATTTTAAACCATATATATATATATATATATATATATATATAATACTTTAATAATTTATAGCACAAATGTAATACTTTATAACAAAACTCTAATAGACAACTTGCAATAAATCAAGTAATAACATAGCATAATTGAAGATATTATCAATACTTTAACCTTTATTGAAGATATTATCAATACTTTAACCTTTATATACAATACTTTAACCCTTATGTATAATACTTTATATCATAAGTGTACTACTTTTATAGCAAAACTGTAAAAAACAATTTGTAGAAAATAAAGTAATAACATAACAGAATTGCAGATATAGTCAATATTTTAAGGCTTATATATAATACTTTAAACATAAATGTAATATACATTTTGTAGGGAATAAAGTAATAACATAATAGAATTGCAGATATCATCAATATTTTAAACCTTATATATAATACTTAATAGCATAAATATAATACTTTGTAGAAAACTATAATAGACAATTTACACGAAATAAAAATTACAATTACAATTTAAGCCTTATATATAGTAATTTGTAGCATAGATGTAATACCAAAACTGTAATAAATAGTTTACAGGAAATAATATTACTAAACCCATATAAGATAACATCCAAATTATCCTGATCGACGCTTTTCACAGAATAAGACTCGTAAGACGGTCTTAACAAAAATTTACCTTATGTTTTAGCTCTACTTACATAGTTAAGGGAAAATGACTCATGATTTTCATTGCTTACACTTTTTTTTTATTAATAAAATTATGACGTATCAGTAAATGACTATAGTTTCTATATATGTCTATAGTTTCTTGAAGCCTAATTAATTTTCCTCAAGAAATTAACATTTTTCCAGCAAGAATAAATCAAAGTGGGTCCCTCAAAATTTAAATAGTCTACTTTGAATTTTAGATTTTAGAGAAAAAAATTACTGGGCATGCAATGATGCAAGAATGAAAAGGATAAAAATAACTAAATAAATAAATAAATAAATAAAGAAAATAGCAAATGCAGGAGATACACTTTCCTTTTCTCAGTTCATCTACTTTCTTCCACCACATAGAAAGAGTAACTCCTCTCTCTCTCTCTAATGGCGTCTCTCTTCAGAGATCGAACGTTTGGGCACTCTAAGAGAGACTCCTTCTCCTCCACAGCATCGGCGGCGGCTGCTGCCATTATATCCTCCGCCAGCTCCCGCTTCTCCGGGACCACCACCACCAGCTCCGCCCTGTCGCCGCTCCCATCCCCATTCGGCGACCTAACTCCGACGCTCACCGCCGCCGACATCCGTGAGACTGCCTACGAGATCTTCGTTGCAGCATGTCGCACCTCCACCGGCAAGGCTCTCACCTACATTCCCTCCTCTGCGGACGGATCTCCGTCGCCGTCGTCCAACTCCAATTCCTCCTCATCCTCTCCGTCGATGCAGAGATCCCTCACTTCCACTGCCGCTTCCAAAATGAAGAAAGCCCTGGGCCTCCGATCCAGCTCTAGTTCCGCCTCCAAGCGGGCCGACGGTAGTCCGGGCTCTGGGGGGAAGCCCAAGAAGCCTATGACTATAGGTGAGCTAATGAGGGTTCAGATGAGGGTCTCCGAGACCGTTGATTCGAGGATTAGGAGAGGTCTGCTAAGGATTTCTGCTAGTCAGGTCGGTCAATTCAACTTGCTGTTTATATCTGTAGTTATACGGACATGAAGGTTTTGAATTTCGAGCATAGGGATGGTTCACTATTGTCTTCGATTTCTAGTCAACGTGTATTATAGTATTTCCAGTGAAACTAAATCTTTCCGATGTGATCGCTCTAGCATTTTAGTGTTCTGTGAATTAAACTTTGAATGATGAACTTCTTTTGTATCTTCTGCAAACAATTGGAAACTTTTTGTTGCATACTAACCCTAGATCTAATCTCAAAAGCCTCCTTCCATTCTTCGTTGTCACTGTATGTCCAAAGTTGCTACTTGATTTTCATAGATTGTAACCGAGCCTGATCATGTTATATTTGTTTAAATGTTTATGATAACCTTTTAATGAAAGGTTTTATGTGTTGACAAGTCTGGACAAATAGGGAACTGAAATGATTTTCCTGTATTCTAGGATTGACATTTCACCTTGCTTGATTTAAGATGTTTTGATTAACTTGCTTAGTTTGTGTCTTTTGAGGTATTTTCTAGCTACACGGTTAGGAATTAACATTTGTCAATTAGTGTTTTTTAGTGGTATTATTCTTTTCACTTGTTGGTCTTGCCATTCTTGTCTTGTTGTCTCATGAATGAGAATATAATTAATTATTCTCTTTGAGTTTAATATGAACTACTCTCGCATGATATGGACTTTCATGATCTTAAATATACTCTTTAGAAGAAGACAAGATTTTATTAGCAGGTTGCCAGTTCTGATGGACATCATTTTGTATATCTGCTATTTATCAAAAAAGAAAAAAAAAATCATGTTGTGTATGACACGAATTGGAATAAGTGTTTTCACTTTTGATTTATAATTTTGTATTTTACCTGGCATAGCTTGGAAGAAGAATCGAGTCAGCAGTTCTCCCGCTTGAGCTGTTGCAACAGTTCAAATCTTCAGACTTTACCGATCAAGCTGAATATGAAATGTGGCAGAAGAGAAACTTAAAGATTCTAGAGGCTGGACTTCTTTTACATCCTCACATGCCACTTGATAAGTCAAATCCTGCTGCACAACGACTGAAACAAATTATTCAAGCTGCATTAGACAGGCCAATGGAGACTGGCAGAAACAATGAGTCAATGCAAGTCCTTCGAACTGCTGTAGTGGCTCTTGCTAGCAGATCATCTGGTGGATCTGTCCTGGAGTCAAGCCATTGGGCAGATGGTTTCCCATTAAACCTTAGGCTCTATGAGATTCTCCTAGAAGCTATATTTGATGTCAATGACGAAACATCTATTATAGAGGAAGTTGATGAACTTATGGAACTCATAAAGAAGACATGGGGGATCCTTGGCTTAAACCAAATGCTTCATAATGTTTGCTTTACATGGGTCCTATTCAACCGCTTTGTTGCCACTGGACAAGGTGAAAATGATCTACTAGATGCTGCTGATGTTCAGTTAGCTGAAGTTGCAAAAGACGCAAAGGCAACTAAGGATCCTGCATATTCTAAGGTCTTGAGTTCTACACTAACTGCAATGTTGGGTTGGGCTGAGAAAAGACTCCTTGCATATCATGAGACTTTTGATGGTGGAAATATTGAATCAATGCAAACCATTGTTTCTATTGGTGTATCAGCAGCTAAAATTTTAGTTGAGGATATATCTAATGAGTATCGACGTAGGCGAAAGGGGGAAGTTGATGTAGCTCGCAGCAGAATTGATACTTATATTAGGTCATCACTTCGCACTGCTTTTGCTCAGGTAAGCTATTTTGTCTGCTTGACCCTTTTATAAAATAACTATTTATTTATTGTTTTTAATGATGGAGTGGGGTAAATTCAGTGAAATTGAGACAGCTCATAAGAAAACAACTGTTCTATATTGCAGCCAGATGCGAACTATGTGCATAAGATTCATACATGAAGGTCTTTGACTGCCAATTTATAAACAGTAAAAAATTGGACTAAAACATGTGATGTAAAAACTTTTAATTTCTATTATATCAGTATGCACAACTGTAACGTGTAATACAAAAATCCAATGGAAGTGTTGTCAGTGTTCAACAGTGCATATGCACTTGAGCCCTCTAGTGTAATTGATTTTGTGTTTCTAAACACGTTTGTGAATACGATGGCAAATAATCATGTGCAATGAAAGCTGCTCCCTGTATACAATTGTGTGAAATGTTGCTTCCCTTGTTAGTCTTCTCTTTGTTCTATGTTAGTTGAAATTTTGAACAGAGATCATTTTTTATTATGTAAATATACAGAGGATGGAGAAGGCAGATTCAAACAGAAGAGCATCAAGAAACCAGCTAAATCCTCTCCCTGTCCTTGTTATCCTTGCAAAGGATGTCGGTGAGCTGGCTACTAAAGAGAAGGAGGTATTTAGTCCCATCCTCAAGAGATGGCATCCCTTTGCTGCAGGTGTGGCTGTTGCCACCCTTCATGTCTGTTATGGGAATGAGCTGAAACAATTTGTTTCTGGTATAACGGAGTTGACACCAGATGCTGTACAAGTATTGAGAGCTGCAGATAAGTTGGAGAAAGATCTTGTGCAGATTGCAGTTGAGGATTCAGTGGACAGTGATGATGGTGGAAAGGCCATCATTCGTGAGATGCCACCTTTTGAAGCTGAAGGTATAATAGCCAACATGGTGAAAGATTGGATTAAGACGAGAACAGACAGACTGAAGGAATGGGTTGACAGAAGTCTTCAACAAGAGGTATATACTCAACCCTAATTGTTCTGTCTATAGGGAAAATTGTCATGTTGGTAGCTGGTGTGAACTTTTGGTGGTAATGACATTAATTTGCCGTATCATTGTTTGAGGGGAGGTTTTGGAGAGGATAAAAAAACAAACTTTATCCCCAATCTCCAATTTTAGTTGATACTTGTGCCAGTATGTCCTTTTTTTTTTGGTGTGTGTGTGTAATAAGCATAACAGAGGCTACACTCTCTAAGGTGGTGTATATGCTTCAACTGTGAATGCCATTTGAGGCTTACAAATCATTCTTCTGTTAAAACTTATCAAGTATATGTGTATATTACATAAAATTTTGAAATTGTTTGATGAAATATAACATAAAAAATAATAATGGCCTGGGAAATACTTGTTAGACAGTCAAATATAAGCACTGTCTGAAACCAAGCCAATTTTTCTGAACTTAATCTTAGCTTATCATAAATCTTTGATTTCATTTTGTCGATGTTATTTGTTGAGCTTACACTTTTTTCCCCTGTTAATTTGTTTTTATTCATTGTACAATTTGTGTTATACTGTTTTGTGATCTGATCTTTCTTTTTGCATTTTATAGGTTTGGAACCCTCGAGCTAATGAAGAAGGATATGCTCCTTCTGCTATTGACCTCCTGCGGGTTATGGATGAAACAATGGATGCATTCTTTCAACTGCCAATACCAATGCATCCAGCACTTCTCCCTGATTTGATGGGTGGACTTGATAGATGTCTTCAGTACTATGTAACCAAGACAAAATCTGGCTGTGGTAATTTTTCTGTTCCTGTAATACATATAGTGATGAACTGTCACATCTAGGACCTGTACTAATCATTATTGGTGGTTTCACATATAGGATCAAGAAACACATATATTCCAACTATGCCAGCATTAACTAGGTGTACCACGGGGACAAAGTTCCAAGGTGTGTGGAAGAAAAAAGACAAGTCAGTAAATACACAAAAGAGGAATTCTCAGGTTGCAACAATGAATGGAGATAGTTCCTTTGCGATGCCACAGCTAGTAGTGCGTATAAATACTTTACAAAAAATCAGAACAGAGTTGGAAGGTCTTGAAAAGAGGATTATCACACTTTTGAGAAACTCGGAATCTGCTCATATAGAGGACATCTCGAATGGTCTGGGTAAAAAGTTTGAGATTACACCAGCTGCTTGTGTTGAGGCAATACAACAACTCAGTGAGGCAATGGCATACAAGATTGTCTTTCATGATCTAAGTCATGTTCTATGGGATGGTCTATATGTTGGGGAGCCCTCTTCTTCGAGGGTTGAATCTTTCCTCCAGGAGCTCGAACAAAAGCTCACAATCATATCAAACACCGTTAATGAAAGAGTACGTACCCGGATTATTGCTGATATAATGAAAGCTTCCTTTGATGGTTTCTTGTTGGTTTTACTTGCTGGAGGGCCATGCCGTGCATTCACTAGGCAGGACTCCCAAATAATAGAGGATGATTTCAAATCTCTAAAGGATTTATTTTGGGCGAATGGAGACGGATTGCCAACCGACATCATAAACAAGTATTCAACAACAGTAAGGGATGTCCTTCCACTCTACCGGGCAGATACAGAGAGTCTCATAGAGCGTTTTAGGCGATTGACTCTAGAGGCATATGGGTCCTCTGCTAAGTCCAGGCTTCCCTTGCCACCAACTTCAGGTCAGTGGAACCCGACTGAACCCAACACCCTTTTGCGTGTCTTATGTTACAGAAACGATGAAGCTGCTACAAAGTTCCTCAAGAAGACTTACAATTTGCCCAAAAAATTGTAGTTGGTCTTAGTGGAAGAAGGGACGGATCTTCTGCAAGTGTTCCGTATAGCAGCTTGCAATTGTGTGTGTAAAGAACTGACCCCCGGATGCTCCTCTTGCTCCTCAGTTAAGTAATGGCGGTTTCCTGTATAGTAATTCAAATCCTAGTTATTCATTCTGGCCTAGTAATTTTTCAAAGATCACGCTATCCTTGATTGTCTTAATGTTTTTTCTCAAGAAAATATATCAGCTAGGTGAAAGATTAGTTGTTTCCCATGCTTCCAGATGTTTATAGGTTATATATCAGTTTTGCCTATATTTTATGTACCTGTTGCTGGCTGCGTTAGGGTTCTTGTGCAACTTTCCTTATTCAGCCCTATATTCATTTTTTTTTTTTTTTTTAATTTTCCAATGTAAAGATTGGCTTTGTGTATTGTTACAAAATCTATTCAAATTTATTATCAGTATATATATTGTGGGATGGTTGAAAATATGATAGTTGAGACTTGATGGCATATGAAGGTGACTGGGTAGACCAGTCGGTCGAAAGAAAGGAAAAGGCACTAGAGCACTGACATTCTGGATATAATCGTCTCGTCATGACCCCTTCGAGGTCGGGTCCTAAAACGAAGGAATCCAGGGGGCGATTATACTCCAAGTTATATAATGATTTGCCCGACTCCTTGGCAGTCGGTCGGAAAGAAGGACCCGGCTGGCTGAGTATACAAGGCGGTCGGATAGCTTTCGGAAGACTCTGAGGGGCGTTCACGGAAGGCGAGGAATCAAGAGAATTAATGGGCAGTTATGAGAAAACAATCATCATCATGAGCATTTAATGTCTTTTATGAGCTATTATTTACATCATTGATTATACCAATAAATGTGTAACCGACCGGGCGATAGGTATATATAGCCGCCCAACGGAACTCAATGAAAAAGGGAGAAAATCACTAAAAGAGGGGAGCTGAGAGCACATATGTTCTGCTGAGTTATTTTTATAAATTCTTGTAATTTTTCGGTAGTATTGGCCCGCCGGCCGATCGCCTGAAGATCGGGAAACCATCACTGGTGCCGTTCGTGGGGGTCGAATAAAAAGTGCTGTGCCTCCGGCGAAGCGATGAGAACGACAAGTAAGGCAGTCAGTGCAGGGGGACGACCTCGTTCCAATGACTTGCGAGAGCAGTTGGGCCAATCTAATGGCCGTGATTTGCGAGAACAATTAGCCAGGCCTAATAGTCAAGACCTAAGGGAACAGATATCAGGGCATCCCAATGGAGCACCTTCCGGAGGAGTTGACTTGAGAGAGCAATTGGGACGTCCAAACGGCCAAGACTTGAGGGGGCGTTTGAGCCGGCAAACTTCTCGGAACACCGGGGAATCTCGCCAAGATACGATAGGTAACCGACCTCCACCCGGGGAGTTGGAGCAGATCGTAGTACAAGTCATCAATGAGGTTGAGAGGCGAAGGCTTGAGAATCGTGGCACCAATAACCAGACTAAACCCGCTAGACCAACGGGGGAAGGGACTATGAACTCGCAAGTTACTGAGCAAGATGGGCGTCACAGGGAAGAACACCCGGCCCCCCGTCGAGAAGACGGCAGGCGTCGGGAGGTCGCTCGGTCTGTTATGGATCGTTTGAGCGACTCTCGAGGAAATCCGTTGCAAAACCCGCCACGTGGAAATCCGGATCGACCGAATGGCAATCGCCAAGAACGTCGGGCTGCGGCCGCCTGGCGGAGAGTGCAGGCTGCTATATCGGAAAGTAGCGCGGAATCCCCAGCGGAACCTAAGTATCGCCGTAGTCAGATGGAGGGCTTTGAAAAAAAGGCTCCAAAATTTACAAGATCAATTTGAGGGCAAGGTAAGGCCTTCTGTTGAAAATCTCTTAACTTCCTCGCCCTTCGTGGACGAGATCATGGCTTACCGGGCCCCTGCGGACCTAAAAATTCCGGAGCACGCTACCTTCGACGGGATGGGAGATCCTCGAGAACATTTGGTCAGTTATCAGGCCAAAATGCAAGTTTTAGGGGTATAAGAGCCACTCATGTGCAAGGCTTTTCTTCCTACTTTCAAAGGGCTCGCTCAGAAATGGTTTTTGGCTTTGCCAAGTCAGTCTATCCGATGCTTCAATGATCTAGCCGATCGGTTCCTTACCCATTACGCCGTAAACATCAAACCGCAACACAATCTTACCCACTTGAGTGGAATCAGTCAGGATGAAGGGGAGGCTTTAAAGACGTATTTGACCCGTTGGCAAAAGGAGGTTCAAACCATCGAGGGGCTAGACGAGCAAGTGGCAATCACTTTCTTCATGGAGTCACTCCGAGCGGGTAAGTTGTTCATTGACCTTCACAATGATCGTCCGAAGACATATGTAGAAGCTATGCAAAGAGCCAGTCGTCAGGCGGACACGGAGGAAGCGGTGAGACAAAAACGGCAGCGAGAAGCTGCCGGATCCAGTGCTAAGCGATCACGACCTGACACTAGGAGTCGAACGGAACCCGAACGCTCTAGTCGCACCGAGGTTCGCCGAGGAGCTGAGAGAGTGGGGGCCCCGCCTCCCCGACTCGCCGTGGCACAACCTGTGCATGAAGTCAAAGACACCCTGCCACCCCCTCCGCCTTTAAAACCTGGAGACCAACCTGAGGTCTTACCTTCGGGAGGGGCCCTGGTAAAGTATTGTCGGTATCACCGATCAACCACACATACCACCGAGGAATTTGTTCGGCTCACCAAGGGGCTCATACCCTAGCCCGCAAGATAGTGTTACAAGGATATTACTGGCCCACTATGGTCAAAGACTGTATTGGTCGAGTTGCCAGATGCACGGTATGTTAGTCCTTTGCCAAGAAGGACACACGGCCAGCCTCCTTCTATACTCCGATCACGGTAGCTATTCCCTTCGCTAAATGGGGAATCGACATTGTTGGGCCGCTACCTCAAGCACCGGGACGACTGCGCTTTTGTGTGGTGGCTGTGGATTACTTCACTAAATGGGTGGAAGCCGAGTGTAACCCCTCGTATTTTCCGATAAGTTTGAGGTTCGGAAAATAGGTCTTTAAGTTATGACATTCATGAAATGATCTTCAGATATTTCAAAAGAATTTTTATAAGGAAATATAGTTGTTATTAAGCTGCGATCTACGTACCGGTCACGAACCGTAATAATTTTAGGAACTAGTATTCGAACCCGTTTGACCTAAGAAATGGATTTTTAGACACCCTACTATTATTCTGGAATTTCCTATTTTATTAGATTAGCCCATAGCAGCCAAAATTTATTTTTGATCGTAACATCGCGAGATTTCGCAGGATACCGAACCTAGCCCAATTTGGAGTTTTAGACTGGAATTAATTTTTGGGTTCGAAAATTATTTGAATTGAATTAGTTTCTACGAGAATTTATCTGATTTAATCCCAATCAGTCCAAGCCAAGATATTTTTAAGATCACACCACAAGATGACACTTGTCACCATTTCTACACAATTATCGAAGTGACTATAAGTTATATAATATATAAGCCAATTTTTTTTCCCATTTCCCTTCATTTCATTCAAGAGAGAGAGAGAGAGATCATCTTTTCCTCCATTAAAGCTTCAAGATCCATAGCCTTTCTTCAAACTCTCAAGTTATTCGGTAAAACTCCAATTTTATTCGGTAAATAGTCTTATATTCCTCTCTAGATTCATAATCTAAGGTTAGATTTCCTAAATTGTGTTGTTATGGTGTTGGATTCTAGCCTAGGGTTTCAAGAAGAATTTGGGGAAAATCACTCAAAGACTCTTCTAAGGATTTTAGTAGCTATTTGAGGTAAGGAATTCCCTATTGTCACTTGAAATTAGGTAAATAAATGTTATATATATGTGTTTTCGGCCATGGTATGAGTGTGTGTATATGTGTACATGATTTGTGTAGAATACATGTTCAAGTGTGTAAGATGTTGTGGATATTAAGTGAAAATGGAGATTGGGTAGAAATTCCCGAAAATTCTGTGCACTGCTCCTGTGTTAAACCATATGTTCGTCCACCCAAATTGTGGAATTTAAGGTTGTTGTCTTAACCAAAGTTGTAGCCCTTTAAAATACCTTTCATTTGCCGTTGGAATCACCTCATTTGGACCTTCCAAGCTCAAGATATGGTCAAAATACTAAACAGTGGCAGAAATGAGAAATTCTGTCGGAAGTTCAACTTTAGGGATTTATTTGACCCCTGTAACTTCCTTTCTAGACTGTGATCTCCTCCTAAGAGTTCTAGCCCTTGAGTCTTCTTTCCAATGGTGTAAAAATCACCTCAATTGGACATTCATAGCCCAACATATGAGCCAAAAACCGAACTGTGGTCATTTCTGCGAAAATTTCCAGCTTGTATCCTTTTGTTTCATCTTTGCCCTAGTCAACATATAAACACCGTATGTGTGTGTACATGTTACAAATTACGCACAAAGTAAGTGAATACTAGATATATATATGCCGTAATATATATATATGCCGTAATTGATTGGTGTGTATAAGAAATGGAAATATATGTTATATGTTTATTATGCACTATTGACAAGTATGTATAATGCATATGTTTAAGACATGTTATGATACTAGTATGCCACAAGACATGTTGTAGTGTTAATATGCCAAATTAATTATATTATGAGTATGACTTTATGTGTACGAAGGTGTAGTATATACACCGTATTATGTACGCATGTCGGTTAGAATATGTCATAGGTATATATATGTAATGTTGTATTCAAGACAAGTACATGCCAAGTAAAGTTTAAGTGTTTGAATTGTTATACACCTAAAAAGGGAAAAATGTCAACTTTGGATCAACCCTTGAAAACTAAAAAGTATTATTTATATAAGTCATATGACCGAAGGAATTCGGGTCAGGAAAATTGTTATGGACATGGATATGAAGTCATGAGACATAAAAGCCAACAAAACTTTAGCTTCCAGAAGTCAATGAGAGATCCTTGACCATGTTATAGCCTGCAGGGCCTTAGCTCATCCTAGTCAGCCTCGTGGCGTCTAGTCACCAGTCATTAGTCGTGAGTCAATGCATCACCATAGTCTGTCATCAGATCGTACTCATGCGCAAGTCTATTCGCCATATCTTTACGTCACTCAGTCAGGCGTAAGGAGTCTCTACATCACTCAGTCAGGTGTAGGGGAACTCTGCGTCACTCAGTCAGGGGAGTTTTTCTATAATATTCGCCATATCTTTACGTCACTCAGTCAGGCAGCAGTCATCACTCAGTTACGCCATATCTTTACGTCACTCAGTCAGGCGTAAGGAGTCTCTACATCATCAGTACTCTGCGTCACTCAGTCAGGCGCAGGGAGTTTTTCTATAATATTCGCCATATCTTACGTCACTCAGTCAGGCGTAAGGAGTCTCTACATCACTCAGTCAGGTGTAGGGACTCTGCGTCACTCAGTCAGGCGCAGGGGAGTTTTTCTATAATATTCGCCATATCTTTACGTCACTCAGTCAGGCGTAAGGAGTCTCTACATCACTCAGTCAGGTGTAGGGGACCTCTGCGTCACTCAGTCAGGCGCAGGGGAGTTTTTCTATAATATTCGCCATATCTTTACGTCACTCAGTCAGGCGTAAGGAGTCTCTACATCACTCAGTCAGGTGTAGGGGAACTCTGCGTCACTCAGTCAGGCGCAGGGGAGTTTTTCTATAATATTCGCCATATCTTTACGTCACTCAGTCAGGCGTAAGGAGTCTCTACATCACTCAGTCAGTCACTCAGTCAGGCGCAGGGAGTTTTTCTATAATATTCGCCATATCTTTACGTCACTCAGTCAGGCGTAAGGAGTCTCTACATCACTCAGTCAGGTGTAGGGGAACTCTGCGTCACTCAGTCAGCGCAGGGAGTTTTTCTATAATATTCGCCATATCTTTACGTCACTCAGTCAGGCGTAAGGAGTCTCTACATCACTCAGTCAGGTGTAGGGACTCTGCGTCACTCAGTCAGGCGCAGGGGAGTTTTTCTATAATATTCGTGTCACTCAGTCAGGCGTAAGAGTCTCTACATCACTCAGTCAGGTGTCTCTGCGTCACTCAGTCGGCGCAGAGTTTTTCTATAATATTCGTCTTTACGTCACTCAGTCAGGCGTAAGGAGTCTCTACATCACTCAGTCAGGTGTAGGGAACTCTGCGTCACTCAGTCAGGCGCAGGGGAGGTCTTACGTCACTCAGTCAGGCGTAAGAGTCTCTACATCACTCAGTCAGGTGTGGAATGTCACTCAGTCAGCGCAGGGGAGTTTTCTATAATATTCGCCATATCTTTACGTCACTCAGTCAGGCGTAAGGAGTCTCTACATCACTCAGTCAGGTGTAGGGGAACTCTGCGTCACTCAGTCAGGCGCAGGGGAGTTTTTCTATAATATTCGCCATATCTTTACGTCACTCAGTCAGGCGTATGCCGTGGGGGTGTGCACCCTTAAGTATAGATACTCATGTCATTTTCGGGTTGGTTTCAGCTTTATGGACCTAGGTGGGGCCAAACTAGGGATCAAAATGATGAACCTTCGCCAAGGGATCACGAACGAGACTTGGGGTAGGGCCGTAACCCCCTTGTCCAGATCCATTTCGGTCTAGCCAAGGAATCTCCGTCAAGTCCTCTAAGGCCTCTTGCTTCTAGCCAGGAACTAAGCGCCATTTTCGTAATTAAAGATAACAAAAGTCATAACTGTCATAATGCCATATGTGTTTGCCCTATGTGTTTGCCATATGTGTTTGCCCTACGTGTTTGCCATATGTGTTTGCCATATGTGTTAGCCATGCCATTGATAGGGTTTAAAACCTAAACCATTTGAAGGGAAGCCAAAGTCAATCTAGCTGATAAACTAGGGAAATTGCCAAAGGAATTGCATGATGACATGAACACTTGTTATATTCCTGTATTTATATGACATTGACAATTGAGTGTAGTTCTGCAGGACGAAGTCATGATATATGGTAATGTGTACTATCTTTGTAATTGTTTGCCAAAACCTTTACCTAATTAAAGGTGACAATTGGATGACCTTACTTAGCCGTCGTGCTAACTGCACTTCATTGTGCCCCTTTATTAGATGCAGATTAGTGTGGACTCCAGTAGCCCGATGAGATCTAATCAAGATGGAAGTGGATGTCGATGTTGTAAGTTTAGCCTGTGCACTTAGAGTGGAGTTTGTCAAGAGGTGATAGAATTCACTCTAGGTGTGGCGGTAGCACCCAGTTTTCTATTGATAAGATGTAAGCTTCCGCTGATGTATTATTACGGGTTGTAATAAATGTAAGAGTTGAAAATTGGGGTGTTACACCGAGCCTTTGGCAACCATCACCGAGTTTCAATGCCGCAAATTCCTTTGTAAAAAGGTCATTTGTCGATTCGGACTTCCAGAGCACCTAGTCAGTGACAACGGAAGGCAGTTCGATTGTCGGCCCTTCAGTGACTTCTGCCAACAGTATGGAATACGGCACACTAAGGTCTCAGTGGCTTACCCTCAGGCCAATGGGCAAGTCGAAAACGTTAATCGAACCATTGTGGATGGGATTCGGAGGAAATTAAGCGACCTGGGAGGAACCTAGGTTGATGAGTTGGACCGAGTCCTATGGGCGTATCGAACGACTCCTCGAAGAGCAACCGGGGAAACTCCGTTCTCCCTTACTTATGGCTTTGAGGCCAAAGTACCTGCAGAAATCACCACCCCGACCCTACGGGTGTTACAGTATAACGACGAAGAGAATGAGGAGAGTTTGCAGGTAGAAAAGAACTTCCTTGAGGAAAGGAGGGACGCGGCGTATGGACGAATGGCCGAGTACCAGCAGTCGGTAAAACGTTATTACGACAAAAGAGTCAAGGAGAAGAGGTTTCAAGAAGGAGATCTGGTCTTGAGAGACCGGGATGCCAGTCAGCCCAATCAAGGAGGAAAGTTTGCAATTAAATGGGAAGGTCCCTACCGAATCCGAGAAGTCATTCGCCCCGGAACCTACCGTTTGGAAACTCCGGACGGACAGGCTGTTGAGAGGAAATGGAATGCGATGCACTTAAAGAAATTCTTTCAGTAGAAGGTTAGGCTTCTAAAAGTTTGTAATGAGAATTCCGAGTTTTAATAGAGTAATCCCATCTTTCTACAACATCTCGCTTTGATCTTTGAATCTTTATGAGTCTGGCAGTCTGCCTGCCTTTGAGTGAGTTAGGTTGAGATAACCTAAGTCTCATTTCGATCTCCGGATCTTTATGAGTCTGGCAGTCTGCCTGCCTTTGAGTGAGTTATGTTGAGATAACCTAAGTCTCATTTCGATCTCCGGATCCTTATGCGTCTGGCAGCTTGCCTGCCTTCGAGTGAGTTAGGTTGAGATAACCTAAAATCTCATTTCAATCTCCGAATCCTTATGAGTCTGGCAGCCCGCCTGCCTTTGAGTGAGTTAGGTTGAAATAACCTAAGTCTCATTTCGATCTCCGGATCCTTATGAGTCTGGCAGTCTGCCTACCTTTGAGGGAGTTAGGTTGAAATAACCTAAGTCTCATTTCGATCTCCGGATCCTTATGAGTTTGGCAGTCTACCTGCCTTTGAGTAAGTCAGGTTGGGATAACCTAAGTCTCGTTTCGACCTCCGGATCCTTATGAGTCAGGCAGTTTGTCTGCTTTTGAGTAAGTTAGGTTGAGAAAACATGTGGAAAGAGTCCTCGACTGAGGGACTCAGAGCTTAAAAGTTTGGCGATCTTTGCCTTTGAAAAGGTTGAGGAAACCTGTGGAAAAGTCCTCGACTGAGGGACTCGGAGCTTAAAAGTTTAGCGATCTTTGCCTTTGGAAGGTTGGGAAAACTTGCGGAAAGAGTCCTCGATTGAGGGACTCGGAGTTGAGAAAATTTGACAATTTTCACCCTTGAGAAGGTTGAGAAAACCTGTCGAAGGAGCCCTCGACTGAGGGACTCGGGACTTATGGGTTTGATGGACTTTCGCCCCCAAAAGGTTGAGAAAACCTCTCAAACAAGTTCTCGGTTAAGGGACTTGGCTTTCAGCCAAGGTTTGCGGATTGCAGGAAGAAAGCAAAGACGGGGAAAAAGCATAAAGAAGTTCGTAGTATAAAGAAGGGAATTGTTCGAAGCATAAAAAGGCCTAAGACAGTCAAAAGGAGGCCTCATTACAAAAATTTAAATAAAACAAAACGCAGCGAATATTTTTTAAACCCCCAAGTTACCACCAACTGTCTCCCCCTCCGTTGGACCAGTAGGGGGAGGGTCGTTGGTGCCTCCTTGAAGGCGAGAGCGGCGCACTAAACCACCTTCCGCCGGCTCCTCCTCTTCCGATACATTGAGCATTGAAGGTACGGGGTTGTGATCCATCCCTGCTAGAGCAGTCAAGTTGGCAGCAGAATTCAGATATGGAGAGTCCATTGGAATTTGCCCACCACTTGAGTTCTCCGGAGTGACCCTGTCGGTTTCTCTGGCCCCCTGATGACGTGCGGGGGTAGCAGGAATGCGGGAAGGAAGCTCGGATAACTGTGCCGGGAGGCCCCATCTTTCTGGGTCAAAGGTTGGATCCCTTGCTAGAAGGACCGGGTAGATGTCCCGTTGCATGTCCAAGGACCCCATGTGGTAGTCTTCCTCTCCCAGGTCCGTCAGATAGGTTCGGCCTTCATCAGAATTTAGCCACTCCATGGCCAGCAGCCTCCTCAACCTTAAGCGCGCATTAACCAGCACGTCGTCCTCGAAAGCCCGGGAAGACTTGTAGGTGGCCACGGCCTCAGCACTCTTCTTCTTCTCGGCTTCGAGCTCCGACTCCAGTTGACCAACGCGCAAAGCCGAGTCGTCCAGCTCCTTCTCCCGCTTAAGAAGATCGGCCCTCAGAGTCGGCACTAGCTCCGCGTCCGCTAAGAGGGGGCTCATCCTCTTTCGCATTTCCGACTGGACAGCTAGAGCCTGTCAAGTGAAAAGAAGGAAAAGAAATGAGCAAATGGGCAAGTATAAAAGGAAAACCACTCGGCAATCTGATATAAGTATCACTTACCCGATACAAGTAGCGGGAAACCCCTTCGAACACCTTCTTAGAGGAGTGACTCTCATAGTACGCCGCGTCCTTGGGAAAAATGACCTTGTCCAGCCAGTCATGAACTGGAAAGGCGCCTTGAACGATGCCGTCGTCGGCGTCAGTCTCAAAACCCACAGCCACCCTTTTTGCTGAGGGGGCTGGCAGAGAGGAGTCGGCGGGGCGTTTGGAGCCAATCAAAGTGGCTGGAGGCGGAGGCGGCAACGCTCGACGAGGTTGACGGGCACGCGAAGGCTCCCCGGAGCGAGTGGGGGAGTCGTGAAGCACGATCGGGTTAGAGGAGGATGCACGGCTCCTAGAGCGCTCCTTCAACGCGGCGTGGCGGCTAGACATGTCGGACGAAAGGGAGGGAGTGTGAGAGTCGCTGGAGGGGGAGTTCGCACCTGCTTCTTCGCCCTCTTCCTCTGCTTCTTTCTCCTCCTCAGGATCTGCAAAACAGTGTATTAAAAGGTAAGCTATAAAGGAAAAGTTCCCAAACGGAATGACACATCACCTGGAAGGGCTGCCCCGGCAGGAAGAAGTCTGGCCTCTTTGAGAGCCTTCAAGCTTGACCATACACTGACTTGAAGTTCGCCCAAGTCTTTCAAGACTTTCAGACCGTCAATCGTTTTTTGGTCGGGTGGAGGCTTTTTGAGGCATTTAAAGAAGGTGGAGTTCCAAGTCAAAGGAAAATCAAAGGCCGGGTGAGAAGAGGATGGCCGTACAAACAGAAAAAGAGGTTTCCACCCTTTGAGAGAGTCGACTAGCCCCTCGAAAATTTTACAGCCGCTTCGCTGAGAAATTTGGACGTAGCCGGGTGAGTTGGATCCGACTCTATTGACCAGGTAGAGTTGCTGAAATAGATTGATCGTCGGATCAATCTCCAGTTTTAGGCAGATCGTTTGGAAGCAAGTGAGGAGACGGTGAGAGTTTGGAACAAGCTGACCGCGAGATAAGGCAAAAAAGCAGAAAAAGAGGGAAGCGAACGGACTCACGAGGACTCGGAACCCGTGGCGAATAGCTTGAAGGTGCACCCCGACGTATCCACCCGAAGGGAGGCTCGATACGTAGTAGATTTCGGCCGCTGGGCCCAATAATTCTTGGGCCTCTTCCAGTTCGCGGGCTGAAATTTTGGAATGAAGGCCCGCAGGAAGACCAATGTCCTCCAAATGGCCCAAAGGCCTTTGGAGGTCAATGGATGAGGCCGCTAAGGCCTGAAGGGGTTCTGGGTTTAGAATCGAGGAGGAGGGGGTGCCCTGTGCGCTCAGCGAAGTTGAGGCGTTAGGGTTTTCCGTGACCCCTGTGCGGCGAGGAGAAGAAGACATAATGGAAAGCAAAAGAGAAAGAGCCTACCTGTGTGGGTCGGAGACAAAGAAAGAGAGTACGAGAGAAAGGACGAAGAAATGGAAACCAAATTCGCCGGCTACCGGAAACTGGTCGGAGGATTGAGCGGGGCACCGGAATCGCGCCGGAGATTCGATATCACTTTTGCTTGGGGAAGAAAGCGAAACAGTAAAAGGTAAAAGTAAAAGAAGGACGGTGAATGTGGGTATTTATAGGCAAAGGCGGAGCGAGGAGATAGGGACACGTGTAGGGCGAGATTTAATGAGTTGACATTGAAGAGACGTGAAACGTACGCGGGAAGAAAGCCGTTATCTCTCTCGAGAATCACAATCAGCGCGAAGTTCAAACGGTGGCGACGTTTTGAATATTTTAACAGCTCATAATGAGGTCTCGGGTATGGAGTCAGCACTCAGTCATAAGGTAGGTGCTTTGGTTTGGCCAGAGTCCTGAAAACGGAGTCGGCACTCGGTCAACCGTACCTCCCTAAAAAGGGAGTGTAAGAAAGAAGTCATAAGGTAGGTGCTTCGGTTTGGCCGGAGTTCTGAAAATGGAGTCGTCACTCGGTCAACCGTGCCTCCCTGAAAAGGGAGTGTAAGAAAGAAGTCATAAGGTAGGTGCTTTGGTTTGGCCGGAGTCCTGAAAATGGAGTTGACACTGGGTTAACCGTGCCTCCCTGAAAAGGGAGTGTAAGAAAGAAGTCATAAGGTAGGTGCTTTGGTTTGGCCGGATTCCTGAAAATGGAGTCGGCACTCGGTCAACCGTGCATCCCTGAAAAGGGAGTGTAAGAAAGAAGTTATAAGGTAGGTGCTTTGGTTTGGCCGGAGTCCTGAAAATGGAGTCGGCACTCGGTCAACCGTGCCTCCCTGAAAAGGGAGTGTAAGAAAGAAGTCATAAGGTAGGTGCTTGGGTTTGGCCGGAGTCCTGAAAATGGGGTCGGCACTCGGTCAACCGTGCCTCCCTGAAAAGGGAGTGTGAGAAAAGTCGCAGGGGAAAGTGATTTTGAGAGTTAAGGTCAGAAGGAAATATGACAACAGCAATGGTACATACGAAAATACTTTTATTTATTAAGAAGCCTAGCCGAAGATACAAAAATAGCCCTGTAGGGCTTAAGCATGACTACGATCAAGGCTACATAGAAACTTTCTGGCTAGCAAGGATCAAACTGAGGCGGTAGGAGAGTCGGTGGAGACCATGGAAGGCGTCTGAGAAGGAGGAGACGGCGGATCAACCTCAAAAGCAACCGAGGGAGCAAAGGGGAAAGCTGTGTCTGGAGTTGCTGGGGAAGCCGGAGGAGTATCCCTTAGGGAATCATCAGCCAAAAATTCCGTCAGGAATTCCACATAGTCAGAGTCATAATCTAGGTTAAGGGGAGATCCTACTCTCGCTTCAAGAGGTGGTGGGGGCGTCACTTCCTTCTCCTCATCGGAAGGAATGGGGAGAGGGTCCTCGGGGGTATCCCCCACCTCATGACCACCGTGTGCAAGCTTCCGATGGCGGAGCATTTCTTGGCGGGCCTACTCGGCCAAACGAAGAGAGCATCGTGAAGGAGGACCAGCGTCGTCACCTTTCTTCTTCATTGCGAATGGTATAGACAGATGTGCTTTTCGCGAGAAAAGAAGGTATTTATAGTAGAAGAGAATGCGTCGGGGAAGCAAGAGCAAAAGGGATAAGGATAAAAAAGGACGGATGTCAGAATAAGGAAGGTCTAGTATGTAGGTTCGGCAGAATCTCTTGGTAATCGAACAAAATCAGGGATCTTGGCTTGAGTTGACAAGAAGGAAAGATATAACAGAGATACGGATCTACTTTTGTCAGAAGATATACTTTCCTAGGTTACGGTTCTTTAACCAAGGAAAGTGAGGGACTAGATGATGGCATATGAAGGTGATTGGGTAGACCAGTCGGTCGGAAGAAAGGAAAAGGCACTAGAGCATTGACATCCTGGATATAATCGTCTCGTCATGACCCCTTCGAGGTCGGGTCCTAAAACGAAGGAATCCAGGGGGCGATTATATTCCAAGTTATATAATGATTTGCCCGACTCCTTGGCAGTCGGTCGGAAAGAAGGACCCGGCTGGCTGAGTATACAAGGCGGTCGGATAGCTTTCGGAAGACTCTGAGGGGCGTTCACGGAAGGCGAGGAATCAAGAGAATTAATGGGCAGTTATGAGAAAACAGTCATCATCATGAGCATTTAATGTCTTTTATGAGCTATTATTTACAACATTGATTATACCAATAAATGTGTAACCGACCGGGCGATAGGTATATATAGCCCAACGGAACTCAATGAAAAGGGGAGAAAATCACTAAAAGAGGGGAGCTGAGAGCACATATGTTCTGTTGAGTTATTTTTATAAATTCTTGTAATTTTCCGGTAGTGTTGGCTCGCCGGCCGATCGCCTGAAGATCGGGAAACCATCAAGACTAGTTATAAAAGTTACAAATTGAGTTTCAAGCTCCTTATAAAGGAGTCGTATAAGCTAGTGTTTGGTTTTTAATCCCTTAATTAAAAACTAAAAATATACGCCATGTAGAATTGAAGCAATGTGGTATCTTAGCTTGTCCAACAAAAGAAAAAAAAAGAAGTAAAAAAACAACCATTTTTTTTTCAGTAGAACGAAACTGCATCACAATATGAGGCCAGATCACACACCACTTCCGACCTAATTATTTTACAACACACTCACACACACACACATATATATAGATGCAATTATTTATATATTTAGGGTGTGTTTGGTTCATGGGTTTACACACCATGAATGAGAATCAAAATCATTGTTAGTATTTGGTTGGCACTTTTTTAAAACATAACTACGAGTTTTGATTATCCTTTCAATTAAAAATCTCATCATTCCCTAATTAAAAACAAGTATCATTCTATCTTATCGGTAATATGATTTTTAAGTTTGGATTATTGCTTTTAGTTTTTTGTTTTGATTTTTTTGGTTCATATTGGTGCTTTGGATGTCATTATTTTTTTTTTTTTGAGAATGCTTTGGATGTCATTATATTATGATCAATTGCCTTGATTTTTGTTTTTGTATTTTAAAAACCTTTATTCCCATTATTATAGAGTCATATATAACCAAACATAAATATTGGATGGTAATCATTCGAATTCCACCTTACGTCCTTACTATCAAACATGCAAAATACTTTTACAAAATCCATTATCATTTCCAAGTATTTGATTCTCATTTCGATTCTGATTCTCATGTGCGAACTAAACACACTCTTATTTATCTCTTGCAGACAAGTCCCCTGCCATGATTTCCGCTTCACTCACAATTTAAGTTGCCTCCCTCGATAATGGAGTAATTAATGTGATGACAAAGTTCTGTAACAAGAGGTTGACGTTGTTAGTTAGAGAGGCACGCAGTGATATGATATTAAACAAAGAGATTTTGAGAGACATATCAATACTTGACAGAAATTCCGCTAGAGTACTGAGCATTATCTCACGATGGTGGGCACAAGTTTGGTATTTTGACAATCGATAGCTCTAAATCTTTCAATAATACACGAAAGAATTGTCAAATGTTACATGTTACTGCTATCGCTCATCTTATTTTCCACAAATTAATTGCTATGTTTCAAAACATGCATTCCACTTGTGAGTTAATCTAAGAAGCTAGATTGCGTGGACAACCAACGTTGATAAGGAGATGTCCTCCCAGGAAAGTACAAGTACAATGCAATCCTTCGCCCATATAACAACTAGAGAAGGATATATGAGGTTGCACTTGAATCAACTTCCAATTCTGGGCCAGCTACATTATTTTAAGGTAAATTTGAGTAACTTGACATGTAATTGCGATCGTTGGGTCATAGGTGGCCATTATAGATGGACGGTCTCGGACTCCTTTGTGTCACAAGTCTTCTTGTTACAATATATTATAGAATGAATTATGCAGGAGACTTGAATCCATTGCTGAATGACAAAGTTCAATAGAAAACAACACTTACGTGTCTGTCACCCTTAGTTGTGCTACTAAAAGCTCATAGAGCTCAACAACCTAGAAGCTGATTTCTCAATGGAATGAACTTTGGTAGTCATTGCCGTCGATAGCGATATGTTCTCTATGTAATCCATTGCTTCTTTGGTAATATGAATTTTGTGAAAATTTTACAATATAGTTGTGCTAATTACACGTTTACAATTATAAAATTCATCGCACTACAAATAACAGAATAAATAAATAAATACTAAATAAAAATTGTTTAAAAATATGTTATTATAATCATATAATTTACCGTACTACTAATGACTATTTAAAATAATTTTTTTTTTGTTATTAATTAATATTAATATTAACAAAATAAAAAACATTGGAAGTACTTAAAAAAAAGGACATTAATGAATATTAACAAAACCATTGTCTTCTTCTCAACTTTCAAAAAAATTGAGGGTGAAAAGAAGGAAAAACCATTACCTTCACTTCAAATTTAAATACATGCATATTCATACGCTACACATATTCTTTTACATACTTATATATACATAAAAAGCAAAAGAAGTAAACGCAATTACTTTGTTTTTGCTATACATATTCTTTTACATAAAAAGCAAAAGAAGTAAAAGCAACTACTTTGTTTAATTTTCAAGAGAAGGTAGTTGCTCTAGTAGTTTTAATTTTATCATAAATAAAATAGTCTAGGGTTGCAAATCTACCAATATTGTAGGTCGTTCCCGTTTAAAATTTACATATTTTAGATTATGTGGTCTTCTAGAAGGAAGTTGAGACTCAATTATAAAAGTTACAAATCTATTGAGCCTCAGGTTCCTTATAACTTGAGTCTTGTATAAGCTAGTGTTTGGTTTTTAATCCTTTAATTATAAACTCAAGGAGAATTGAATTGAAGCATCATGCATTTTGAATGGTACGTGGTAACATGTCCAACAGAAGAAAAAAAAAATGAAGTACAAAAGCAACAAATTTTTTCAGTAGAACAAATTAAAGCTGCATCAGAATACGAGGCCAGATCACACATCACACCTTCCGACCTAATTATTTTCCACAACACACAAACATAGAGAGAGAGAGAGAGATTCAATTATTTATACATTTATATATTTATCTCTTGCAGACAACTCCCCTGCCATGAATTCCGCTTGCACATTCTAAGCTGGCATACTCGACGATATTGTTCTGAGCATCAGTTTCATCAGCTTGATTCCTGCCGGTGAATCTTGAAACACCGCAATCTGTTGAGAAGATACCCGAAGAGGAAAACTGTTTGTCTCCACCCAGAACAGGCATCACCACTCCCATCTTCACCCTGCTCTCGTACTTGCTCCCATAAGTCTGTCCCAGAACCCCATTCACCTCCCCGCTCAGCGACTCAAACTTGAAGCTCAGATCCAAATGAGCGAAACAGTCTTCTTCAGTGATCCCATAATTGTGAATCCGCGACTCCTTCTCCGTGATGGGCACCACTCTAGCTTTGATCCGGAAGTTCCCCTCCACTGCAATCACCACGGAGTTTGCGTCGGTGGTTCTCGTGATGGACACGCCCGGAGCGGCGGCGGGTTCCCACTTGGCGCCTTGGCCGTCGGCGAGGAAGAGCGGGTGGCCGTCGAAGGCCAGGTCGAGGCGGTCGTCTGCGTCGTTCCAGGTGGGTGTGTTCTTGGCGCCGATGAAGAGTTGGTGGTTGTCGAAGAGGATTCCGAGGGATTGCACCCATGTGAAGTCCCTCTTCATGCCGGCGTTCCTTCTTCCGATGAAGTGGGCGTTGATGTGGAGATTGGGATCGGTGACGAGGCAGAAGTCGCGGTCCTTCTTGCCGTGGAAGTAGAAGGTGATCCCATCGCCGCCGATGAATCGTGGGTCTTGGCACACCGCTCCTGGTTTATTGCAGTCTGAACACGTACGTACAACAGATTTATAAGCTCATAATATATATATACAATCATGTCTTAGGCGTGAACCTACCAATTACTATATGTACATACAATCTAAAGCCTATGTATTATTTTATAGGTCGAAGACAAAATAAAAACAAGGTTCCTACTGGTCTTTCAATGGGAATGAATTGAAGGAATGCACCACAAGTACTATATGAATGCACCACAAGTACTCCAACTATGTGCACCACAACTACCACACGAATGCACCACAACTTCTGGGCATCCTCTAGACCATAGTTGCAATGCATTCCTTGATAGAGCTGGAATAGTTGGTAGTTACTATGTATTCTTTCAATACTTTGCAGGATCATATCCGTGCACCACGCTTACTACACAAATGCACCCAACATCTGTGCATCCTCCGGCAGTAGTTGCCATAAATTCCTTCACAGAGCTGGAATAGTTGCTAGTTGCTATGTATTCTTTTAATAGTTTGCAGGATCATATGAGAACACTTCCTTAAGTGAGAACGTACAAATAAACATGAGTGCACACTATTTACTGAATAAGTACACATAATCTACTCCAAGCATGTCTGGATAACAGTGAAAATGCTGGAGTAGATTGTGTGCACTCATGTTTATTCGCACATTCTTTATATACAAGCCTATATATATATAATATAGTAATAAATATTAGACTTGTATGTATACTTACTGCAAACAGGGCTGCAAGTGACACAATCAACCTCACAGGTGTAAGGACAATCGGTGGGGCATGTATGCTTCTGGTGGTTGCAGTCAGGATAATACTTGTTCTTGCAAGACACGGTCTTTGTTTTAGGAACATCAACCCAAGGGGTTGCCCCCTCCGCCACGATGAAGAGGAGGACAACGGCAATGGTGGTGGCTGAAAGTAGTCGGAGAGCCATTGGATCGCTTCAAGTTGTTGATGAAGAAAAGATGAAAACTTTTGTGGTGTGTGGCTATCACCAAGATTTACAGGCCCTTATATAGATGATAGACCTACCAGAGGCCTTAATTAGGCTGTTGCAACTTGTAAGTTGGCATTGAAGCAAAGCCTGCAGATTCGTTTCCCTTTGCGTGAGTGTAAGACTTTTTATATGCATGCATCATGCTATAGCTAATACTGACAATGTAAATTGAGTGTTCCGAAATGTTTGGAAAATGGAACCTGCAGGTTTCCACGTGTGTATGCCTTTTTTTGCCATCAAGATTGGGAGAGTCAACCTCGTTGCTTCACATACACAAAAACATACTACCACAAATAAAAACTCTTTTAATTTCATGTTTTTGCTATCATATATGCAAAACATAGTTAGTTGTTTTTTTCATAACTTCATAAAGGCAATTGTTGACATGGAATGATAGTGTCCCTATAATTAATGATTAGATAAATACACATTTTCAAGGTTTACTTGCCGATATTCAGTTATACTGTGGACTATGGTCCACAATGGGTGATGGTTGATACTGCAGTTGTGTTGAAAGGATATTGTAGTTGTGTTGAAAGGATACTGCAGTTGTGTTGAAAAGGAACTGTAGTTGTGCGGAACAGAGGTCATGTCATTCATCTGGAACTGCAGTTGTGTTGAACGGATACTGCAGTTGTGTTGAAAAGATATTGCAGCTGTGTTGAACGGATACTGCAGTTGTGTGGACGGATGAACGACCTCTGTTTCGTGCAACTGCAGTTTCCTTTCAACACAACTGCAGTATCTGTTCAACACAACTGTAGTATTAGTTATGATCATGGTCCACGATATAATTTGCCGCCGATATTCATCCAGATTGCGCTAAAATCTTTGAAATAATATCTATCAATAACTACTGTGTTGAATCACTTGTTAAAACATACTTAAATAGTTGAGATTTTTTCTCCAATTTTTTGGGGTCCTAGCATCCACCTCATCATCCACTATCTCACACAATCACAAAAATCTTTTTTCTCATTAGTTTTAAGTTTTTTTCTCAATTTTGTGTGGATCCACCATTTTAATACTATATTTTAATTATTTCTTTATTTATTATCATTTAAAAAATTATAATTATAATTTTTATTTTTTATTATATTTAAATTAAACATATTAAAATTAAAATAAATTTATAATTATAAATATTTACTATTTTTTAATTAATTTTACCAGGTAAATATTTAATATCAAAAATATTTTTTTTAAAGAATGCAGTTGGCCATTGATGACTAATTGATAAACAATATATATATATATATATATATATATATATATATATAGCTTCAATTGAGAATCGCCCAAGCGGGCGCGTGGGCGGCCAATGAGATGCAATCGTGTCTCACTGATTATTATTATTTTTTTCAAACCTACAAAATCTTTACATTTATGAGAGAGATTTCAAACTTGCAAAATCTTTACATTTAATATAGTTTAGCAGCCTTTAAATTTTGCAGTAGTGCTACACATTTTTCTTAAATTTTCTCTCAATCTTCTACTCCTGTTGTGGCACAATCCAATTGTACTTTTCAATATTTGATTGCTAACTAATTTCATTTTCAACTTATGGTGCAATTAGCCAATTCATAAGTACTTAATGAATTAAAAGAATTACAATATTATGTAGGATGGAAAGATTGGAGGAAAACATTAGGAGGAATACCATTATTCTTTATTTTATTCTTTGATTGGAAGCAAGATCGATGATGGTTTACAGGTTTAGCAGCCTTATTCCGGAACTACACCTTCCCTGCCCTCCCTATCAATTTCTCATTGGGTTGAGACTCAATTTGCATCTCCAAAATGGGTTTTTGATGATAGATCAAGTCTTACAATAATGCGGACGCTCCGGGTTATGTTTGTTAATAGGTTGCATGTATAGGATTTCATAAGAGTCTGTTTTAAGGGATTCACATATCGAATGCATGATTTTGATTATTTTTGTGTTCGCCTATTGTAAGAAAGTAGTTAAAATAGGACCATTTTATCTATTATTCATGAGTAAAACCAACTTTTTTTTTTAAACTTAGTTTTAAATAATTTTTAATTATTTTTAAAATTAATTTTTTGTGTTTAATAGTACTTTTAATATAGTTTTTAAATATATAAATTGTATATACAAATATTAAACTTAATATTATGAAAAATTGAACTAAAAATAACTTTAGTCAAACTTCATTAACTAAATAAACACATAAAATGAGACGGATGGAATAATAATAATTACATACTTTTCCATATTCTTTCTGTTTTATTAGTTGAAATGTATTTAAAACGGAATGTAAACATCTTTTGTGAGACAAAAAGCGTAGTTATACTTTTAATTAATTAAACAAAAAGATTTTTTTTTTTTTTTTAAAAAACTAAACAAAAAGTTAATTTTATTCATTTGTTATTCCATACTGATATTAGTGATGAATAACACAAAAATGCAACTAGCAACCTTTCATGAGCTTCTCTGCCATGTTATTGTCTTGCATGGTATCAAATGCCACCTTCTCCTTTGTTGGTTGCCTTTGAGTTTTTGCCACTATCACATACTCCGTATGTGTTTTGCATTGTCACATTATATTGGACACTCGATCGGATCAGTATCATCTTTCTTTCAATTCAATCATCTAATTTGTGTTGGAATGAGAATAATTTGATCAAAATTTGATGCATCTTTCATCATATGAAAATATGAAATCAGTACAACAGAGTTGGTTGCACCCAACTGTGAGCTTGATTACATTTATATGGGCAATTAACATCATAAAAGCATCATCAATGTGCTTACCACTACGTCAAAAGTTATAGCTCACAACGAAGGTGCAACTTTATTTTCTTATATACCACCACATTTTCGAAAGACGAGAGATGGACTTGGCCATTCACCGGCCTTCGCCCAACAATCCCCCTAACCACTAAGAGAGTGTTTAGTAGGATAGAATTGTAATTCCATTACTACCAAACTCTTCTCCAACGATGGAATTGTAATTTCAAAGTAAATTACTATTTTGCCCTTGTTATTATTATTATATAGGGGCATTTTAGTCTTTATTTACTTCTTCCCTTCCAATTCACCATCATTATAATCATGCCTACAAAATAGTGTAATTTGAATTCTCACCTTTTCCCACAGAATTGTAATTCCTTTCCCCCTAATTCCCTTCTTCCAGCCAAACACCCTATAATTGCTGGACATGGCCCTTGGCCTCCGCCCAACACAATGCAACTCAACATCATCTGTATCCTCACCACCACACTAAATCATCAATAATTTTGTAGTGATCCGCACTTACAAGGCAATATAACTCACTACTGCTTGATTATATTGGTCAAACAATATTGAGTATACATACAAAATCTAATATTGCTTGGAGAACTGAAGAAATGCATGCATGGAGGGACTTTGGATGCAATCATCAAAAAGGTAACCAAAGAAAATCACAAGGTGATGGTGTGTACCTTAAAGATTGTAGCCAAACATATTGTGTCATTCCTTTAGCGAGAGGAGCCAAGGCAGTCTACAACAATCTCCTTGATCCGTTTCTTTAAAAGGTTATCTTTGACACCACCAAGCATGTTGCGGTAAAACATCTCTAATCTCATGAGCTTGCCACGATCGGATGACTCCAACATGTTTTCCCACTCCTTTGCGATGTCAAATGCGCCTCCGCTCTGCAGTGAGGCAGGAATGTCTTGCTCTTGAAAAGGTCTCCCAAAGATAGAGCTGTGCAGGATGCTAGCATACCTTTCCATCACAGAAAGTTTGGATTGAAGTAGATTTATCTCCCCCATTGCGTCCAATAACTTCTTCTCCATTTCAACAATGTCCTTAGGTTTCTTTTCTTCAGTTTTTTCGTTTTTATCATTATCGTCTAAAACCTCCTCTTTGAAATCCTCGTCTATAGGCGGCCACATCGCACCAGTTGGAGCGAAAGAATCAGTTGTTTGCCCAGTTCCAAGGACCCCGCTGCGTCCCCTGCCCCAAGACCAAAGCTTGTATCCCGAATCCGCAAGGAGAACAGTATGGGCTGCACCACACACAACTTGAACAGGTTCTGGAAATTTAGGCCCATAATGCTCATTACAAGGAATCAACAAGGGCAATATTGCATCACCCGTTTCAGTTCCGATAAACCTTGCATCAGGGCACAGGCCCAGGCCTCTTTCCATTCCCCATGACCATACATCTCCAGCTGATGAGACAACACTGGTGTGAAATAAGCCACAGTCAACAGATATGAGAAATGCAGTTCTTGGCAACTCTTTCACAGGTTCAGGGGAAAAATAACTTTGGGTAGTGCCCTGACCTAATTGGCCATTATCGCCAAGGCCAAATGTCCAGCATACACTTTCTAATATGTCACTCGGGCTTTTCTGTGCTAGTAAAGCTGTGTGGTAAGACCCACATGCTACCTCATATACAGTCCAAGGAGATTCTGAATTAAAGGCTTCGATGATTTCGGGAAAGAGCCTGCCCTCCCTATCTCCCAAACCTAACTGGCCATGGCTATTGCCACCCCAAGAATAGCAGACAAGATCATTCCCTTTATATGTTTCTCCAATAGTCACTAATGCCACAACATGCTCATTTCCACATGCCACCTTAACAACAGTGTGTCCATGAAAGTTCCAGACAGGTACAGGATTAAAAGTGCAGGTGAGAGAGAATTCAGCCTCAGTAGACTTATTTTTTTGTGGCTGAGGGCAATTGCCCCAAATCCATAGACCCCCAAGACTGTCAATCGCCACAGACATCATTGCGCCAGCTTTGACCGAAGAAATCTGAGCAGGAAATAAATATAAGGGTCAACTCTTTTTTTTTAGATTATACCACGAGGTGTCCAAAGTAGGCCCTTACTATAGGAAACACCTTTAACCCTTACCATACTCAGACTAATATCTGTTCACACCGGGCCAGCCCAATTAAGGGGCAAAGTGCTGGCCAAATTGGTTTTTCCATACGAGAGGGGGTTTGAACTCCCAAGCTCTCTTAAGGGATGAGAGTGCATGGCCACTCACGCCAACCAAGCCAGTTAGGGTCAACTTTTTATTAAGGACCAATAAAGTAAAAGAAGAGTAACTGACTATTCATCTACTCCTAGTTCTTGTTAGGGTCAATTATGAGAAAAACCTACCATCAGTGTCTTCCTTTCTGAGTCCTCTCCTGCTGTATTAGGGGAACCCAACCCAAGGAATCCATCCAGTAAATGAGGAGCTAAATAATTTTCTCCATTTCCACCAAGTTGGCCATCCATTTTGCAGTCAAAGATAAAAAATGAATAAACAATGGAAATTCAAATTTTTGAAGCAAATGCAGGTGATGGTATTGGACAAATGTTTAAAATGTAAAAAGATTTCTCCAAAGGATACAGACATTGTAACCCCAGCCCCAAACTGATCCATCATCTGCAATGACACAAATGAAAAGAGAATACAGAAGTTAAGAGTATTAATGCTAGTCTATTGATTTAAATCCCACATAATAGTAATCGAGAGCTTTCACTTTGAGAAAACATTTTACTACATATTTATTTACATCATGAACTTCTCTTGAGAAATAAATAACTGACAACATTTTCATATCTCATTGAGTTTATATGTGTAAAAAAAATGAAAAACATAAAAGTCATATTTCAATCAGTCTGACAGAATAAAAAAGGGGAAAAGTGGTGTGCACAAGACAATCCAAAGAATATAGCTGCAAATAAAGAAAAAAATTCACAATTTGGTAAGTTTATTAATGATGTACTTCAAAAGAATATAGTGCTAATGCATTAACTGGATGCACATTACATTGTTAAAAGGTAAAAACTACACAGGTTTTTCTCCATTATTGCCATTAGATAGAACATAAATTTCACATAACAGCAAAATACAACAAGTAATTGATAAAGAATAGTCCTCCCTGTACATAAGTCAATAATTTCACATGGTAGAAAACAATAATAGCTAATGAACTGATTGGCCTCTATCTTTTACCTTCCCATTTGGAACTCATCAATTTAGTGAGACCGAAAAGTGGGAAAATGCTACTTGGACTCCCTATTTGCACTCCAACTTGTACTCACTCACTTAAACTTTTAATGTAGACATTTTACTTGGGACTCTCAGAATGAAAATAACTTATTCATGATTGCGGCGTCAAAACCTTTAAGCTCGTACCATACTCAGACTAATCGCGGTTAGTACCAAGCTGGCCCAATTAAGCACAAAATGATGGTCATATTGATTTTTTTGAACTCCCGACCTTTTTAAGGATGGAGCACTCACGGCTGGTTATTTAATTATAGTCTATAAATAAGGAGAATAAACAGTATAAAAAAGATCATGGTGAACCTGCAAGCGCGAGACTGTGATAAGCCCCAGCGGCAATAGCCACAATTTTAACCGGTGCAGACCCAAATTCAACTCTGACTGGAAATAGCTGGTCGAACTCCGATCCGGTGCCGAGCCGGCCAAACATTCCTCTACCCCAAGAATAAACCCTCCCATCCGCTGTAGAGAAACAAAAAGGAAAACTTGATCCACTAACAATATTGATTAAGGTAAAACAGATATAACAGAGTTGATAAGTCACAAGGATTGAAACCAGTTACCAGTGAGAACGAGAGTGTGAGCTTCGCCGGCGGCGATTTCGGTGATTTTGTGGGACAATTTGCGGGAATCTAGCGGTGGCGCGGACGATTGCGGGAACTTCTCCATTTTCTCTGGCTGACAGGCAATAAGTGAAGCAATGGTGCTTCTCTTTATCTTGGAAATGATTGAAATTTGGATAATTCTTGCTTGAAGTGAAGTCTTATAAATTATACTAGTATTTCCACATGCGTTGCACGAAATGGATTTGTTATAATATGTGAATAATATTTATATCGTAATACAATTGTGTAAAACGTAATATAAAATATTATATAATGTAATTGGAGAATTGAGTTTAATTCATTGTGTTTTGTGATGTTATTATTGCTTGAATATGAACAATTTTTTTTTTTTTCCAAATAACTTGAATATGACCAAATAATTACCAATTAATAACAAACATGCAGATATATACATTTGGTGTTGATACATTAAACAATTTGCATATCAATGTTTAGGATTTGTATTAATTGGTTTAATTACTTCGTTGTGTAGCAATTCAATTATAGAAATTATATGTACGCAAGATATATGTTTTATATAGATATATAAAAAAAATTTGTCTATCTTTGTATTAAAAAAAAAAACAATATATAACAGAACTTTTTTGAATTACACATTATTAAAAACTTCTTTGTAGACGACATTGGTAGTAGTAAAAGAAGTTTGTCCATACTCGTCTAGAGCTAAAACTTTCAAACCATCAGGATGAGTTACTCGCGAAAAAGTCACGTACAACTGACCGTGATTAAATACCGATTTTTTTAGCAATAACCCAACGTGAGTTAGTGTTTGACCCTGACTTTTGTTGATAGTCATTGCATATGCAAGCATCAACGGAAATTGTTTACGCTGGAAAGGCAATCTCGTATCAGATGGGGTGAGAGACATTCGGGCAATAAGAACTTTGGTCCCTTGATGTGTCCCATTAACTATTTTTGCTTCCACAATATGATCTGTCAATCTTGTGACAATGAGGCGCGTACCATTGCAAAGACCAAGAGAGTGATCTATGTTCCGCAATAACATAACAGGTGCACCAACCTTTAATATCAATGAATGATTGGGAAGCCCAAACAATCTCAAACTATTTAAAAATTCAGGAGTGTGTACTAGTGATAGATTTTCGCCGTCTGATTCTGCCTTACACAAAGAGTCACAACTTAAATAAGTTCGACCTTCTGTAGTGTTCAAGTTGCACATGTATTGATTAATTTGATTAACCACATCTAAAGTCGGTGAAAGGATCGTTCGACCTTCTAGGTCCAACTCATCAATCATGCCATATCTCGCGCTTGGGAATGTGCTTTCCAGTTTCCACTATAGTTGCTATGGGATCATGTCCACAGTTTAAGAGAAACCTTGGCGGAATATCGATCTCAAACAACACATTGTTTACAACCCTTGTTATACCATCTCCTATGTTTGCAATCCATTTTGAAAACCAATCAACCGTATGCCTATCTTCCTCTGAAGCTAAGCTCCGTAGTCTCAAGTTCTTCGTGAGCCTCAATACCTTGCAATTTGTCCAGAGGTATGAAGAATTAATAGTTGCTCCGACAACTATCGGTCTCGTTGCTTTGGGAATAATTGGAAGAATTTGTCTAAAATCACCGCCCAAAACTACTGTCTTTCCACCAAATGTCTTTAGAGCACTACCCGGTATGGCAAACCTCAATAGATCTCTCATGGTTTTGTCCAAAGCCTCAAAACAATGTTTGTGAGTCATTGGTGCTTCATCCCATATTATCAATTTGCTCCTAATTATAAGCTCAGCAAGGTCACTACCTTGCAATATATTGCACGTGGAATCTTCATTCAATGAGAGTGGTATAGCAAATCTAGAATGCGCTGTCCTTCCTCCCGGTAATAATAAAGATGCTATTCCACTTGAAGCAACATTTAGAACAATATCTTCGCGGCTCATTATCATTGAGGATAACGTCCTCCACACGAATGTCTTGCATGTTCCTCCGTAACCATACACAAAGAAGAGTCCACCTCCATTACAATCAATATCATTCATCACAGAGTCGTAAACATTCTTTTGCTCATCCGTCAATTGTGTTACTAATGTTTCATGCTCTATCTTCAACGATTCTCTATCATACGACAACTCTTCAACTATCAACATGTTTTCCATAAACCCGATGTTGGTTTCATCTGGAAGTGGCATTTCTGAAAAGTCTCTCAGACTCTTCCCCCACAAAGATAACAATTTCTCCAACTCCACAATAGCAAACTGTTTCTTATCGGAATATGATAACAACAGATCTTGATGGTCCAAAAATTAAAAAAAAATAATCAAATAATTTAATTTTATGAATAATAAATAATGATAATCAAATGAATAAGTGGAATAAATTTTGTGTATGTCGAAATACCTGGATTGTTCATGCGACGACGATGATGAAACTGTGCATCTTCTGCAAGAAATTCCCAAACAGCATCCCATACGACCTCTGGCCTACTGATTGTACTTGAACTCAGAAGCGTAACAAACAATCGTCTTAAAGCAGACGTAGAAGCCCAGTAGCTCGAATCAGTTATGCCGTCGATGTACTCCTTGTCATCATCTAATAAACCATATTCATAACATGCATCTCTATATGATTTGTGAATGACTCCAGCAACAGTGCGTATATCATCGTGGCTTGAAGGTCCACGTATTAGATTTAAAAGGCATCTTAGATAGTATAATTCTCCACAACCTGGCGGAACATAGAACAATCGTCCTATGAAAAATCCTCTCTTTCTTGGTTGCCATTCACGCAGATCTTGTTTCCAAACAAACTTACTTGGGAACTCTACATAACTGAGAGAACGTGCATCTTCGTATTTCTTATTTGCCTCAAACCAAGCTGTGAATTGGCTCTGCTTAACTGTTTGGTTCTCCACAATCTCATCGAGTGCCTGATCTTCACCATAGACAACATTCTGTTGGTGCTCTAAGTGAAAATTTAACCTTTCCACATGTGGCGTCCGATAATGTATCGCATAGCCAAAAAGCCTCCACGTTGCTTCACATGCTGATATGTACCTACAATCATAGTACATGTTAATTTCATCAACCACATCATCATTGCGTCCATTTGTAGAACTACTCATGAACTCTGCCGTGACCCTATCATTTCCCTTGTTCACGTATTTGAACAAATATTTAATAGATCTGGATTGGTTACACCATTCAACGTTAATATGTGCGCGATATTTTAGGAGCAAATGTTTATTATGCGCAACAACATAACGATTATCAAGTTCGATTCCATTCCTAGCGATTATACTCCAATTATCACGCCTTTTGTAGATCGGGTAACGATCTTTATCCAAACACGTATGACTAACATATTTTTTTGGAAAAAACTTTAAACATTTACCATTTATCATACATGGCAAATTCTTTCGAAGTTGTCCGCACGGTCCGTGCAACATGAATTCGCCGACTACGTCATGGTACTCAGTGTCAGCATCTGGGTCAGGAATTTCAGCTGAAATAATAGCATCAATCTCGGCTGCGGAATTAGCCATGTTTATTGTTTTTGCAAATAGCAATATGTGTGCGTGGGGAAGTCATCTCTTTTGGAATTCAATAGTGTAGATAACTAAAAATAAAATAAATAAAAATGAAGATTAAAGTTTATACATTTAACTTAGATTTAATTAAGACAAATGCAAATATGTGTGATAATGAAATACCTCCACATATGTCGCCAAACAGCTTTTGTGTTTTTATGTCTTCAATCATAGCATCAAGTTTCATTTTAAACACGCGACAAATAATATCGGGTCTATACTCTGGTTTAAGGCCACGATGGGCAACATACCGCTCAATCTCAGGCCACTTCGGGTTGCAAGTGAATGTTATGAACAAATGTGGATAACCGATTTGTCCGCATATTGCCATTGCATCTTGATAATTCTGAATCATATACCTGGCTCCACCTGTGAATGATGATGGTAGTATAATTCTTTTACCCCGACCGGTAGGGTCTAATTCTCCCCTTGTTAATGCATCGCTCAATCCTTGATAAGCTTCACAACGCAAAGCCTTCTGATGAGTTCTAATGTAGATCAATCGTGCAGATTCAATCATTGTATATGCATCAACCAAGTATTGTTGAAATAACCTCCTAGAATACAATAATGTATGGTTTTCATTTACTCTCTCATGTATATAGAATGAGAAATACTCTTTAGGACTAATTCTTTTCCTACACCATGATGTCCTTGGTGCCATGCATCAGAGAATGAAATATCTTCACGGTTACCATCTTCACCGTATGGGAACAACAAAGGATACGCAGGGTTTAATTGGTTAATTCTCTTCAACTGCCCTGTCCTGCTCTGTATCAATATGTCTAGATCACCCATTGATGGGTCCAGATCCCCGACAATAAGTGCAGCTACCTCATTAGCGGTTGGTAAATTATATGTCATTCCATCTTTGCTCCGCCTGCCAATTAAATTCATCTTAACCTCAACAACTGGGTTAGATTGGATCTCGGTTCTTGCCATTCTGAAACATTTGACCAAAATATTATTTTGGTCCAACATATTTTTTAATTTTTCCACAATATCTTCGCGGATATCACCTGAGTTATCATCTCGTCTGCATAAGAAAAAAACGGGACTAAATAAATAATATTTGAATATCTTTATGGATAATGAATGAAAGTTAAAATGAATTTCTTAAGAAAACATACCTGACAGAATTGATGCGATTGTTAACCTCATTATCTGTGTCGTAAATATATAGTTGTGCAAATTTTGGGGTAGACCCTTCTCCTGGAACTAAACTTCCAATGCAGTGATAATTTTGACCACTAATTCTAAATACCGGAGGTGCGTTACCAGTGTTGATTGACCTATCCACTCTACCACAGTACCACCGAGAGATGTGAAGCAAAACATGTTGTTATACCTTCGAATATTATTGAGGAAGTGTGTGCTCTGTTCAGTATGACCAAAGTATAAGTTCTGTAACACAGGAGGAGGATCCTTCATGCGAGGTAATTGTATCTTGCCCTCGTAACAACACTTTGTGTATTTCGGCAATCCGCGTGTAACATTTTGATTTGAGCGCTCTTGGCGCAAAAATAAGGCACCACAATAATTACACGAATGAGAAGCATCTCCAAGGTCAAAATACGAATCTAGTAACGTAAATAATTTACAATTAACATATATTATTTTTGTTGGGTAAAAAATGAACAGAAGGAAGTTTTGTAATTTAAAATAAATAATTACCATATGCATTATTGTGATATGCAACTTGTTCGTAATCCGAGTTTAAATTCCTGACATCTGTTCTTGATGACACCTTACTGGAATTTCTCACAGTTGACAACAAAGCGCGATTACAATGAGGATCCAATGCTCTTTCCACTTTTAAAAAACATAATGAATTGCTAATTTAGTGTCAATTAATGGAAAAAGTTGTTAACACATGCTACGAATACTCAAAAGAAAAAAAATTATTCAACAATGAAGTTTAAATTACCATTTGATACATCAGCTAATGGTTGGCGTGATGAAGATGTTGAAGTTGACATATTTGAAATGTTAAATGAACATTGAGTGAACGGTGAAGATGTGTCACGCATATTAACTGCAAAATTTTATAATGAAATATATATAACATGAAAGTGACAATATATATTTTACTTTTATTTAAACATATATAACAAAACATTTAGCATAGTCAACAGATGAAGAAATAGGTAGTCAATTAATATATGAAAGTGTTACCATCTGTGATGACAGATAAAGGTGTGACAGGTGGAATTTCAACGTTCAATGCATATGAATTTGGGTTGCTTGCAACTGCAATATTAAAAAAAAAATAATAATATAAACAAATAAACACTAAAATAATGTTAACACGTAAAATTTAAACAATGATTGAATGACTAAATACGTTAAAAGAAATTAACAAATTACTTTAGTCATAATGAGATATATAATAAATTGAATATAATATATACCATTTGTGGTTGCACTTAATGGTGTTCCTCTAGTGGCCACATAATTATCTTCGAATGGAGTTGGATGAACATTAACTGCAACAATTTAATAGAATACATGAATAAAAGTTTGAGTATCTTTTAACAAATTATGGTTTATTTTATTTTTGAGTAATAGTACCGTTGCTTGGTCTGTTAATAGGTGTTAATGAAGAGCATCCATTAAATCCACCGTACAATCGTCAATTTAAAAAAACAATTAAATGGAAATGTGTTTATAATAAAATAAAATTTAGAAATTATTAAAATTAAATTGAATGAGAGTTTAATTACCATTGGTAGACATGTTAATAGGTTTCCTCAGAGAGCACATCATAAATCCACCGTACAATTGTTCACTACCGACCACTGCAATTATTTATATAAATGAAGAAAATTTAAAAATGATTAAGTAAAAGAGCTAGCTAGGGTTTTGATATAACATATTTGCTTACCGTTCACTATGGGATTAACTGGTGTAAATGCAGGTGAACCAACAACTGATTGTAACGATGATTGAGCATTATCAAACAAAATATTCGATTGCAATAACGATGCTTGTGTATTATTATCATTACACAACGACTCGTTTTCTAAAAAAAAGACAGTTAAAATGATTGTTAAATAATGACTCGTGATTTAAATATAGAGCAATGAGCACAATAAAAAGATTAAATATTATATCTTATTTGGATATGTATTTTTATTGTATATATTTTTTTCAATTTTGAATTACATATTGTATTTAAAATGGCATAACCCAGTGCAACAGAGTCCCAAATTGTTAAAGAAAAAAACATTTTTTATGAATTCGGTACAATTACACATTTACGTTCAATTAAATACATTATCTTTGCCAATCACCTTGTGCTCAATTGGCATGTAGTGACCACTCTCAGATGGGAGGTCATGAGTTCGAGTCTCAGTGGAGGAGATCTCAAATTGACTCTTTGTTCTTCAACAGGTTGAGAAAAAGTATAGATGAACAGATACTACAATGTAATAGAGTCAGTTGTATTCAAAAAAAAATACATTATCTTTAATATTACAGAGTAGGAAAACTTATACTATATATAATAATACATTTAATTAAAATAATGCATATAATAATAAATTTAATTAAAAATAAAATATTAAAAAATAATTATAATAATGAGCACTTTACAGCCCGTTTGGTTGGATGGAAAAGATTTGAAGGAAATGGAATTCAAAGCCCGTTTGGTTGGATGGAAAAGATTTGAAGGAAATGGAATTCAAATTCCATGGAAAACAAATTACCAGGAAAATAGTGGAAAAGAAATTACTGTGAATCTGAATTCCATTGTTTGGTTGGGTTTGGATTGGTAAGGAATAATGTGTATAAAGACCTATATGCCCTTATTATTATTATTATTATTATTATTATTATTATTATTATTATTATTATTAAATTAAATACCTAAACCCACAACCATTATTATTATTATAATTATAATAATTATTATTATTAATTATTAATTAATTAATTAATTAATGTTAATGTTAAGCTGCAGCCCATAACCTATTTCTAATCCCACCAGCCCATAACCCATTTCTAATCACACCAGCCCATAACCCATTAGATATAACAAATCCCTTCCCACTGGCCATTGCTGCGATCTCACTACAACAACAAATCGGCATCGGCATCGCAGAACGCAAGAGAGGAGAAGAAAATGGAGGATCGAAGATGACGATCTGGTGGTCAGAGATGGTAATCGTGGGTTCACTCTAGAGCACACACAAAATATGCACATATACACACAACATAGTTGGACTGCTCCTGCTTTTTAGTGTCAAAAAAATCATAGAAATAGGAAAAGAAATATGACAACAATGTCTTATAATGTGCTATTCTCGAATTATTAAAATTGCAGAGATGGTAACAGGAGGAAGAAATGGTGAATCCAATATTAGTGTTTTCAGTAACAAAATTCTCGTAGGTCCTAGGACATTTTAGTTTAATAAAGTTATGAAGATTTTTTGCCAAAGAAGATAATAATGGGTTTGCATAACAATAGCCATCCTGCATCCCTGCTTCTTTGTTTCTCCTTGCATCTTATTTTAATTGCATCAAACATCTTTACATGCACCTATGCACATATTCATTCCACGATTGTTGAAGAGCATATATACACACAATCACAGGACAATTGTTCTATATACTTGAAAATCGACTGCAATCTGCATTTTCTTACTTTTAAATACAAAATATGTACTTATACATTTCATTATATCCCCTCTCCTTTATATATAGATAACATATAGATAATAAGTAAAATAATGATTCAAACACTATATATTTGAGATTGAATTTGGGACTTACCTTTGTCTGTGGTTTTTTGTTTCTTGCTGCCCCTAAGAATTGTTGACCCTGTGAGTTTCTTCATTATGTTGTTTGTTTGAATTGTGAGAAACTGATGCAACAAAAAAAAATTTTAAAACTATATAATATTTAGTTGTTTATTTATATGATCAATTGAATTTGGAGTGAATAATTATAATATTATTATTCCTTTCATTTTTTAGATGTCTAAAATTATTACAATCAATAGTCATAATAGGTAATTTGGAGTATAATTGTAGATTTGATTTATTTCCTTGATTGAATTAAAAAAAAATAGCATTCTGTTCTGAACTTTCTTTAGAAATTGGGTCATTAGTTCTTGTATATCTGGAAGATATATGATATCGAATTGAATGAACATTTCCTCTTGCAGCTCAGGTTGCAAATGGTATCGCATGCGTTTAGATCCTTACTCCTGAAACTAACACCCAACAGTCTTCCATGGGTTCCACTCTAATGAAAGAGTCTCCTCCCCACTCTCCAAGGCCATCTCAGGAGAAAAAGCTACAGGCTTCTGCTTCACCTAGCCTTGGTGTTGCCCCTGCAGCAAAGTAATTTGTAGCATTGTTAAGAGGTTGCCTTTTTTGTATTCTTTTGTTTGGTTTAAGTTTCAATTTGTACCATTGTTTAGAGTTTGCCAATTTTGTATTGTTTTATTTTTGGTTTCGTTTATTTTTTTAATACCTTGTTATAAACTATATTTTGTTTAAAAGGTGAGGCATCCTCATCTTTTGCTTTGGATATATAAATCTGGATTTGTGAACTGATGCTGTTGACTGATGTTCCGCATCTTCTTTATCCATTTTAATTTCTTCAACATCACATATCTCTGAGGATACTGAGAAAGCAACTCAGTTAACTGTTTATAGATTTATTACTGGTTTGGGTATGTGGCATTTGTTGAAATTTGAGGTCTGAATATGTGTAGACATCTATTTTCTTTTACCGTCATTTTCCATGCATTGAAACACCTTGGGATGTCTATTCTTTTTCTACCAGGTTAATGCCTGCAATGGTTTCTATTGTGACTGGTTTTCGCCAAATAAGGCTTATAAACCCAAGATGTGGACCGAAGACTAGACTGCTTGGTAACTTGCATACTTTAGTCTTTTTCCATTGTAAATATCTGTGCTCAATGCCAAATTTCATATTTGACCTTGCTAATAATCTCGTTGAATGCTATTGCAGGTTTACTGAATTTGGAGGTCCAGTACCTTACCGTCCAACTGAGGATTTGGCTTATTCTGTTGCAAAGTTCATAATGAAAGGCGGCTCATTTATCAATTATTACATGGTATGTTCCTTGTATTTTGATGTTCCATAGTGAAACTACCTCGGGATTCATCTAATTTTCTCTGCTTTTTCAGCATCTAATTGTTTTGTTATTTTTCTTTGGTTATAGATTCTCCATTTCGGTCTTGAATATGCCCCCATTAGTACTATCCTTAATAAGTGAAAATATATTAAATGTGTTATGGAAAGTTCGAAAATGAAATATTGTTAAGTTGTGCAAAACATTGGCAGCATTTTGAAGATTGTTTAAAAGAATAATAGCATGTATTAAACAAAAGTGTAAAACTTAACAGAATAAACCATCTGTTAAGTGTTAAGTCTATTCAAAGTAATAAAAACACCAAATGAAATACATATTGTTCATGCTTAAACACCTCCAAAATAACAAAGGCTGTCATGAGTTGGGCTCATTCTTAGGCTTTTTCAATGTCTTTGAAGATGATGAACAATCCATGTTTGTTCTCTTCAAAGATTGCTGGTCAGGAGTGCTTTCATCAAGAACGATTACTTCTGAATTAGACGAAGGTATTACTTCTAGTGGTTTAATGCCCTGATTCAAAAAAATAATAAACATTAGCATAAAAGAATTTAAAACAGTATTTAAAAACATGTTAAATAGTACAAACTTGTCCAAAATTTTCATTGAATTCTTTTTCCTCCGCAAGCTTCCTAATCACACTGCCTTGTTCTCCCTTTTTGAAAGAATTGCTTATTGCTTCGTCAGCTTGCACTCCTAAAATAGTAAAAACAGCATTTCCTCTGTACTTAAATTGATCCTCTCTTGTAACTATCATGAACTTCATGGTCTTTCCAATTAATCCCTTAATCTCATTGGGCATACAATCCTCCTATTCCAACCAAATAAACAATAAATAGTATAAAACGGATAATATTATTAACATGCTCAAAGACAAAGTCACTAACCTCAGAATATTTCTCCTTTAACTCGCTAGCAGTGATCCCTAATAGAGGGGAACACACATTATCCCAAAGAATTAGTTGTCCATCTTGCTCATCATGAAGTATATCAATAACCAATTTATACTTGATTATTTCGTCAGGACTCTGTTGGTCACATGACTTACAATACATTTGATCATTAATTACTTGAAGTTTCTTCCCACAACTCTTATTCGCACATGCAATGAAGTACCAATCGTGTTCAATATCTGAAATTTCTCCAACGACCCAAAATTCTTCTATCTATAAATGGTATTTAAAATGCGTTAGAAATTGAGCAATTGAATATTGAAATGAATTTAATATAAATTGAGTATAAATGTTTTTGACCTTCTTATCATCATAAATATTCATTAAAGAAGTCACTGTGATATTCTCATTTGACATAGTTTCCAACGATCCGGATCCCGTGTTTCTGGATCTTGTGCTTATAGTCCGTATTGGAGTCAAGAACCTAGGCAAACTACTTAAAATAACTTGTAATCATAAAAGATATTACCAAAAACATATTATACGGTGTGATTAAAGTAAATTATATTAATACCTATCCTTGAAAGCAAAAACCTCGGGGCATTCATAGTTGAACAAAACCCTAGTTGCAGTATACGAACTGGAAATCTTAATCTCACCATCTAATATACAAAAAGTATTTGTAAATAAGTATATCTCACACAAATAATATAAAATATACCATTATGTTATTACTCACCATCAGTAACCCTAGCTCTACATAATTGTAATATAACAATCAATGGGTCTGTTAAAGCACCATTAAAAAAGGGCATAACGGAATCCACATGCTCGTCCCATAATGTTACAGTCAAACGACTTTCCCTGAATAAAAACAAATTAATAAAGTAATAAAGGATATATGTTTACACATGTCTGGATATCATGGTTAATGCAATCGACTTTAACTGAACATTGTAAATTGGATATTATGCTTAATGTAACCTTTAATATTATTTACAAAAGAATGTTTACGGTGAATATATTAATTTTGTATTTTTTAATAAAATAATTAGGCATAACAAATTACAAAAGTGCATACTTGTCATCCTCAATAACAAAATCAATCAACCTTTGGGAATTTTGTTTAACTTGAATATTTTTTGGCTGATGAATGGAAACGACACGACCAATCAAATCTGTGAAAATAATAAATACATTAACATGACATATGTATAATAGAAAATATATAAAACGACATTGGAATGGTAACTTTACCAATTAACTGGTTACAATCAACACCTCCTGGAGCCTTTAAGGATCCAAAATCCTTAAATTGAAACATGTTTTTCCGAAAGATTGAATCATCTTGATCCGAAAAACTGATCACCATATCATTGTTTGCTTTCAGGATGTATTTATGCTCGCATGCCTTAAACCTCATGCGAGATGTATGCACAATGAAATTCTGAACGTCATAAACCTTTCCTTCCCTCAAAAGAGTACTGAATTTTTGAACATATTCTTTTGGAATTTGTAAATGGATGCAAATTCCCTGTGAGAATCATTCAATAATTAAAATTATTATGTAGATATTCAATAAAAGAGAAAATTTTGTTGTTTAAATAATGTACAATGCAATACATACCTTATTGTCATGAAATAAGCATTCTAGAGTTTGGTGGTTCAGTGGTGTGCATTGATATTCTTTACAAAAATAATAACGCATTAAACGAAGGCGTATGGATGTTTTTCTTGTCCTAAGAGAGAGTTGGGATGCAGAAAGAAGACTTGAATCCATACTTTATTGTTGAATAGAATGACAATACAAAGAAAAAATAATATGTATGAAAATTGATCATGAGGTGTAGCATATATATAACATAATATAAATAAATATATATAAAATCAGTCCATAATTGAATCATAATTGAATCACGTATGATTAGGAAATTAACGTATAGGAAATCAGGAAATTCAATTATGATTAGGAAATTAATGTATAGAAAATTAACGTAGTTTTTTAGGTTAACCATAATTGAATCACCCATATTTAACCATAATAAATTAATAATAATTAAATTAATTAATTAATATATTAGTTATTAATTAATATATTAATAAAATTCTGTATAGCATAATATAAATAAATATATATAAGATGATATATAAGATAATACATATATATATATATATATATATATATATATATATATATATATATATAGATAAAGAAAATATATTAGGAAAGACAATTATGATGATAATAAGAAAAAATCATGTATAGCATATAATAATATATATAATATATATAACTATGTATAAGATTAGGAAATTAACGTAGCTTTTTAGGTACATAAATATATATAAGATTAGGAAAATTATTAATGTAGAATGTGATAGAAAGACAAATGTCTAGTTGTGCATATATACATATATATAATCAGTCAAAATATTAACATATATAAATCAGTCAATAAATTCCGTTTAATTTTAGTTGTGCATATATACATATATATACATCAGTCAAAAGATTAACATATATAAATCAGTTAATAATTTCCGTTAAATTTCCCTTTGTGCATATATACATATATATACATAATAATCCGTATAAACTAATATAAATATTTATGCTTGTATTTTGACACCTTTTGTCATAATAATCCGTATAGCCTAATATAAACAGATTCTCAAGATGATATATATATATAAAGAAAAATAAAATCTTTTGGGAAAGACAATTATGAATAGGAAATTAACGTATAGGAAATTAATGTACTGGATGAACCAACGTGCAGTTGCACTTGAAAACCAGGCAAACGATGCTGAGAAAGCACTGCATGAATTTCAGGAATCAAGTAGAAAAACAGACGTACAGTAGTAGCAGGGAATGAACTCATTATTGGAGAAAATGAAAAAGGAAACTGCTGAAAAAAAAAAAGAGAGCAGCTTCAAAGGCCTTTAAAAATGAATGTCATGGTATTAAGGCTGCTATTGAAGCAGCAAAAGAAAATTACGAAAAAATCATGTATAGAATATAATAATATATATAATATATATAACTATGTATAACATTAGGAAATTAACATAGTCTTTTAGGTACATAAATATATATATTATTACGAAAATTATTAATGTACTGGATGAAGAATACATCTTGAAATTATGTATTAAATTTTATTTGATTGAAATAACTTAATCGAAATTACAAATATATTACCAAATCACCAATTATTCAATCACCAATTAATATTACCATTTTTTATTACCTATTTAACATGTTAATTAATTAATAAATCCAATTATTCAATCACCAACATTTAACCATAATAAATAAATAATAATTAATAAATAAATAAATAAATAAAATAACTGAGTTTAGTACATAATAGTAAAATAACTTATGTATAATTTATATACGTTATGGTATACAAATTATAAATATTTTAACTTAATATAAGAATTCTTGTCTTTTTTATATTCCATTTCTATTTTATTGTAAGTAATTTTCCTTTATTAAATCATTGCATATGTCGCAATATAATGGCAATCAAAATTAAAAGCTTTAAATAAATACTCTCAATAATTAGGTTGTACGTATAGTTGAATGATTAATATGAGAAAGCGGTGCATGAATTTCAGGAATCAAGTAGAAAAACAGCCATACAGCAGGATCAAGAAACGAACTCCTTATTGGAGAAAATGAAAGAGGAAACTACTGAAAAACCAAACATTATATTAAATATTATGCTTGCATAAAACGGGAGTCCTAATATATTATATTTTCGTACGTATAGTTGAATGATTAATATGAGAAAGCGGTGCATGAATTTCAGGAATCAAGTAGAAAAACAGCCATACAGCAGGAGCAAGAAACGAACTCCTTATTGGAGAAAATGAAAAAGGAAACTGCTGAAAAACCAAACATTATATTAAATATTATGGTTGCATAAAACGGGAGTCCTAATATATTATATTTTCGTAAAAACAAAACATGGCAGAAAAAAGTATATTAAAACATAACATGGCAGAAAAACATAATGGGAGTCCTTATAACAAATCAAAAAAGTGGTTGTATTCGGGTTTCGTTGGGAACCCACGACTGTTGAACCCAATCTTGATGGATTCTTATATTATCTCTATGATAAAGAATCTCCTCGCCGAAATTCTCGAAGTAGACATAATAACGGTTCCTGTATTCCCCGGTGATTTGACCGACCCACCAACCGTCATTGTCGAAGGCGTCCACTACCTGGTACATGTTGAAAAAGGTGGACTGCACTTGCGGCGGCTGCGACCGGATTTGTGCGAGGGGAACGTTTTCCGTCAGTGGGGCCGAAAAGTCGTCCGTCATCAAATTTTTGTATTGAACTATGTAGACATTGCCGGTGGTCAATTGACCCACAACCGTCGCCTCGTAGTAGGATCCCTCGAAGCCTTCATCGTTGCTCGCCACTTCCACCGCATCGCCAATCCGGAAACCAACCGTTTGTAGACTCATCATGGTTCTTGATTTTCCAAGAAAACATAGCATATATACATAAAACACGTTTGATGAATAGGAAAACAGAATCAATATAACTAAGTTGATAGTCTAATCCTTACCTTTCCAATTGTCTAGTCATTTGCTGGTTTATCACTTCCTCGTAGATGGTAGTTATGAAAATCTCATATAATAATGTGATAGAAAGACAAATGTTTAGTTGTGCATATATACATATATATACATAATAATCGGTATTGTCTTTCCTAATATTTATGCTTGTATTTTGTCACCTTTTGCCATAATAATCCGTAGCCTAATATAAACAGATTCTCAAGATGGTATATATATATAAAGACAAAGAAAATATATTAGGATAGACAATTATGAAAAGAAATTAACGTATAGGAAATTAATGTAGGTTTTTAGGTTAACCATAACTGAATCATCAACATTTAACCATAATAAATTAATAATTATTAAATTGTGCATATATAATGATACAGCAAAATACGGAAAGAATACTGTATTAATATTGTATCGGGTACAAGGTACAATACCCTAGGGGAGACCGAGCTACGTGACAGTGGGTCAGAGGTTCCCGGTCTCTTTAGCTACTGTATTGAGAGAAATAGCCAAAAGTCCTCTTTACCGCATTAAATGCGCCTTTTATAGTGGCTTCAGTAGGATTTCCGGTCTGGCGGCATGTAGGACGCGTGGCGGACATGCACCGGTTACGCTGTCGGTCCAACGCGCTCGCGGATGGGTACGCGGGCGCGGGGTCCCTGGTTCGAACCTCCGCAAAGGCCCTTACTGCAGCCCGGAGTGTAGGGATGCCCGGCCTGGTTAGATCGGGAGGAGGATTCGGAGGGTCTGGTTAACCCCTAACTGGGCACACAGCTCGGGAGGTCGGGATACGTAGACCGAGATTTTATCCCTATCATCTAACCCCCCAGCCCGGTCTTTTACAACCACCGGGGGAAGAAGTCCGGGCTGTATGAACAGTCCCGGGTTGTGCCATTCCCGGTTAACCAAGGAGCGGGAATGAGAAGCGACGTCAGCGAGAGTCGTCAGCCCTAATGCACACGCGTCGCGTTCCCGTGGACCTTGGAACTTGGGCCTAGGCTAGGCCTACGTCGTGGGAAACCGAACCGGCGGCCCCTTATTCTCCTCTCTATAAAGATGTGGTTCGCACGACCTTTCCGGCTTTCACGAAAAGGTCAGATTCAGAGCCTCCCGAGCTATTAGAGTTTTCCGAGCCTTCTTCTGCCGACTATATCAAGCATGAGCCTTCTTTGAACAGGTAACTTCCTCGTTCCCTTTTATTTCTTTCGGTTTATGATTTCGGGTCCCGGGCTGCCCTTAGTAAGACACTTCCTTGTTCTTGCTTGGTACAGCCATGAGCGGATCAGATAGCCAGAACCTATCCATTCACAGTTATGGTGGCTCGGTCGAGGTCGGATCCTTCACGGTCTCGACCTACGACTCCGTGATCAACGCCATAGACACCTATTCTGGAGAGAACGAGGGCTTAACTCAGCCCCAGGCTCGACCGGAATCCGAGAATGACGAAGCGGACTCCCGACCCGCCGTTGAGCCCCTTGCCACTGAAGCGGGATCCTCGGGTCGAGGGAAACCCGTCCCTACAGCTCATGGTAGGGACTGGTTTGCCAGTCTGCCGGTCGACTCTACACCTCCCGCGGATGCTAGCCGGATCCGCCTGGAAAGCAGCGGTCTACGGCGGCATACTAACCTCCTCACCCGCGGAGAAATCGAAGAGATCTCGGGCTTACTGACCGGGGTCGTTAAATTTGAGATCAAACGGTCACTAGGGAGCGTCATCGACCGGACGCACGGGGAATGGCTCGGGATGCACTTGGACTCCATCAAGGCCTCGTTAACCTTCCCGTTCCATCCTTTTCTCTTGGGCTTCATGAAATACTATGGGGTTTTGCCCGGCCAAATCGCCCCTAACGCTCACCGTACCTTGGCATGCTTCCCGCAAATTTGCGAACGCCACGGTCTCCCGGCTACTCTAGAGCTCTTCCGTTACCTTTTCTCGGTTCGGCCTCTATCGATGAAACACGGGGGCGGTGTGTTGTGCGTTCAGTCCCGCGAACATTTTTGCAAAATTCTCCACCTGCCCGATAACAACAAAGGTTAGAAGGACCGGATCTTGTCGGTCAAGTATCCGTGGCCGCTCCCCGTCGACCGAGAGTGGCCAACGCTCGTGACGGAACACAAGAGACCCAAGCAAAGCCGGGCCCTAAACGATGTAGCCATAAAGATCTCGACCGAGGAGTATGAGTACGAGATCTTCCGGTCGCCTAAAGAATACTCAGAGGCGAAGCTCGAGCCCCCCAGATACGACCTGGCCGAGAAGTACACGCCCAAGAGGGCGGTAGTGACAGTCGCCGTCGGGCCTCCCGCTCTAGGGGCCGGTTCGCAAGGTTTGTAAGGGTCACCGATCTGAGGTCGGTTAATCAAAGGTCTAGGCACTGAACTTGTCTTGTGTTTTTCAGGTGCTATGAGGAGCTTTCCAATCTCGGCCCGCCCGCCTGCGCCGGCCACGAAAATCAGCCTGAGGTCCAAGAAGGCCGAGCCCTCGAGACTCGCAGATCCTAGCACCGAAGCGCCGGTCCCTACTGGTCTGCCCTTGGCCACCACGCGCCTTGCCGGTTTGAGCGGCGAGCAAGACGCGGCCCGGGCTGCCAAACGCGGGAAGGAAAAAGAGGTCGTAGAGGTCGAGGAGGTCGCGACGGTGAAGCGCCCTCGTCGTGATGGGTCCGGCGGGTCCACGACACCAGTGATCGACGTGCTGATGAAGCACGGGGATGAGCCCCCTGCAGCCCTGCTATGGCGGATTTGTGCCGCGGCCCCTCCTCCGGAGAAAATGAGTGGGTGGTCGACCGCTCTCGTTGGGGAACGCATCGCCTGTGACCTTATCCAGGTAACGCGAACTCGGTTGAACACGCTTTGCTGTTGGTTATGGCCTCTCTTACCGGTGGTTTTGTAGATGGCGCACTCGGTCACCGACCTGTTTGCCCGAGCGAAGGACGGGGACGAGATCCACCGTCGGGAGGTGGCGCCGCTTAAGAAGTCCCTCGCGAAGCGAGAGCAGCGGATAAAAGAGCTCGAGGGCAGGCTGAGGACGACCGAGGAGACTAGAGGCGGATCCTGGAACGGGCGGACCTCGGGAAGAAGATCCTTACCGACCCCATCTTGCTCACCTGGCACATCTGCCGAGGGCAGGAGACCAGGGAAGCCATCCTCGCAGCCATCTCGCGGACCCCGATCGGGGAAGACCTGATGTACGAGTTTGGGTCATGGGCGTTCAACAACGGTCGGAGGGCCATGTAGAACGATGTTAGGACTGCGCTGGAGGTCGCGATGGACGACGACGACCTTCCGAAGGTCCTGTCCATTCTCCCGGAAGAGGTGCCCGACCCCGGTCCCCGTTGTTGGGGTTTCCGCTGGACCATCGGCGGAAGCAGCGGCTACCGTTGGACCAACGGCGGAGTCCGCGGCGGCCCCAAGCGCCGGACCAACAGCGGAGGGCGACGCGGAGCCTAGAGCCGAGCCCTCGGCCGAGGCAAAGTAGATTTGGTAATGCGAATCGAGAGCCCGGCCTCGTTGTGCCGGGCACTACTTTATCTTGACGGCCTTCGAGCCGATTAATAAAAACTTTTCGAACCTCCGAGCGTATTTACTTTCATTTGCCTGTGTTATTTAGTTTTGCGCATAACAATTAAGGTCTACAGACCGGTAACCGGGCACCTTACTCCCGGGGTGAGCACCTTGCTCTCACCATTAAGGTCCGAAGACCGGTAACCGGGCACGTTACTCCCTGGGTGAGCACCTTGCTCCCACCATTAAGGTCCGAAGACAAGTAATCGGGCACCTTACTCCCGGGGTGAGCACCTTGCTCTCACCATTAAGGTCCGAAGACCGGTAACCGGGCACCTTACTCCCGGGGTGAGCACCTTGCTCCCACCATTAAGGTCCGAAGAACGGTAACCGGGCACCTTACTCCCGAGGTGAGCACCTTGCTCTCACCATTAAGGTCCGAAAACCGGTAACCGAGCACCTTACTCCCGGGGTGAGCACCTTGCTCTCACCATTAAGGTCCGAAGACCGGTAACCGGGCACCTTACTCCCGGGGTGAGCACCTTGCTCTCACCATTAGGGTCCGAAGACCGGTAACCGGGCACCTTACTCCCGGGGTGAGCACCTTGCTCTCACCATTAAGGTCGTTTTGTAGAGGAAAGCCGACTTAACCAGTCGGTTGTACATTGCAAACGAAACGACCACGCAGGGTCCACGAAGTCGGCCACGCAGGGCCAAAGAAAATCGGGGCATGCAAGCCCCGGTCCTATTACAACCTACTGATAGAAATGGACTAAGTGCTGGGAGTTCCAAATACGGTCAACCGACCTGCCGGTGGTAGTCTCGAGTCGGTATGTACTCGGTCTCACGACGGCTGAAATAACATACGGCCCCTCCCAGCTTTGGGCTAGCTTCCCGCCTTCGAGCGGCTTACTAGCCTTCCTTTCTCGCAGCACGTAATCCCCGACCTGTACGTAACGAGGGCGTGTCTTAGGATCGCGGTGCGCTTTCAGCTTCTTCTGGTATTCCTGACCCTCCGAGCCGCGGCGTCCCTTCTCTCTTCCAAAGAATCCAGCTCGGTAACCATTAGAGAGTCGTTGCCGTTTTCGTCGTACACTCGCTCTCTGGAAGTCGGTATCCACGCCTCTACCGGTAAACGGGCTTCCGCGCCGTAGACTAAAGCAAAAGGGGTTTCCGACGTGGCTTCCCGGGGTGTAGTTCGGTACGACCACAAGATGTATGGGAGCTCATCAACCCAACTTCATCCGGCCGAATGCAGCTTCTTCTTGAGCCCCTCCAAAATGGTCCGGTTTGCTTTCTCGACCTGGCCATTCCCTTGAGGGTACACTACGGAAGACTGGACCGATCTGGTGCCGACAGTCGCTAGGAAGTTCTGGAAATATTCGCTCTCGAATTGTCTTCCGTTTTCGGTCACTAACTGAACTGGAACCCCAAAGCGGGAGATCACGTTTCGCCATACGAACCGGGCACACTGCTGAGAAGTGATCATCGCTAACGGTTCGGCCTCGATACACTTTGAGAAGTAATCAACGGCGACGATGATGAAGCGGTGTCGACAGGTCACCTGCGGGAAGGGTCCCAAGATATCTACTCCCGATTTGGTGAAAGGGATTGCCGAACTGACCGGATGGTAAAAGGTGGCCGGTCTGCCTGGGACGCGGGCGTACAGCTGGCACGATTCACACGACTTTGCCAATGCCTCGCAGTCCAACTGGATCGACGGCCAATAGTAGCCGATCAGCATTATTCTTCTTGCCAATGCCCAACCCCCCTAATGAGCGGAGCAAAGTCCGGAATGCAGCTCGGTCATCACGAGTTCGGCCTCAAACCAGGTCAAACATCTCATCAGCGGCCTCCCATAAGACCGTCGGTAAAGGCGGTTGTCGACCATCTAGAACCGGGGGGCACACAGCTTTACTTTCCTGGCCCTCTGCTCGTTCTCCGGTAAGGTCCCGGTTTCTAAATATGACCGGAGGTCGGCGATCCATTCATCCGCCCCTGCATCAACAGGGGCCACGGGCAACGCATCAATGCAAGCATTCGACAGTTCCTCCACCCGGGCGACCTTAGATATATACTTCGGGGCTTCGTGCGATAACCGGGATAACATGTCTGCATCCGCATTCTCAGCTCGCGGGATATGCTCAGCTACGCACGCATCGAACGATCCCATAATGGATAAGGCGTGATCGCGGTACCGGGCTAATCGTTCTCCCTTCGCCTCGAAGGCGTCAGTGACCTGTCCAACAACCAGGGCTAAGTCAGTCCGGATCCTCACATGTCGAGCCCCAGAGAGCGGGCATTACACAAGCCAGCTATGAAGGCCTCATACTCCGCTTCGTTGTTGGTCGGCGAGAAGGCAAGCGACAGGGCGTAGTAAACTTTGAAGCCCTCCGGGCTGGTGAGAACCACACCAACGCCGGCACCCTTCTTGCAACTCGACCCGTCTGTCGCAATTTCCCACTCCGCCGGGGTGGGGTCGGCGGTCAACGGGGTGCTTCCATCCCGTGCCGAACATTCTACAACGAAATCTGCTAGGGCTTGTCCTTTGATGGCCGGTCTCGGAGTGTATTCGATTGCGAACTGGGTTAACATTATCACCTACTTAATTAACCGACCGGAAGATGTAGTCGTCTGGAGTATGGCCCCCATCGGTTGGTCTGTCAGCACCCGGATCACCCGACCTTGGAAATATGGTGTCAATTTCTTCGCGGTCGTGTATAACGCAAACACGACCTTCTCCAGCCGGGTATATTGCAGTTCGGGGCCCTGAAGAGCGTGGCTGATGTAATAGACCGGGCTCTGTATCCCTTCCGGGTCGGTTCGCCAAAGCACCGCGCTGATCGCGCGATCGGACGCGGAGAGATAGACCTGTAATTCTTCACCGGGCTCCGGTCTAGACAGCACTATTGGCGAGGCCAAATATTCCTTCAAGCTCTCGAAAGCCCGTTGACAATCCTCCGTCCACGCAATGGCGGACGTCTTCTTCAGCGTCTGGAAGAACGGGTGGGCTCGCTCAGCAAGTTTCGAGAGGAAGCGGCTTAGTGCGGCCAACCGACCGGTCAACTGCTGAACTTCCCGAACCGTGGCAGGCGACCGCATGTCCATAATTGCTTTCACCTTTGCGGGGTTCGGCTCGATTCCCCTCCTCGTCATCATAAACCCGAGGAACTTTCTGGTCTGTATGGCAAACGTGCATTTGGTTGGGTTAAGCCTCAGCCGGTGGCGCCTCATAATTTCGAAGCTCTGCCTCAGGTCGGACGCATGGTCGCATATGCTCCTGCTCTTTACAAGCATATCGTCGATGTAGGCCTCCATCGTCTTGCCGATTAACTCTCCGAATAAGGCATTCACCATCCTCTGGTAAGTGGCTCCCGCGTTGCGTAGGCCGAATGGCATCACTCGGTAGCAAGACAGACCGTCCGGGGTAATGAACGTTGTTTTTGCCTCGTCCTCCTCGGCCATCATCACCTAGTGATACCCTTTGAACGCATCCATAAAGCTTAATAGCTCGGCGCCTACGGTCTCGTCGACCATCTGGTGGATACTCGGGAACGGGTAAGGGTCTAACGAGCACGCCTTGTTGAGATCGGTGTAATCCACGCACATCCTCCAGGCCGGAGGCTTGGGGACGAGGACAACGTTCGCTAACCGTTCGGGGTACTGGACTTTCCGGATATGTCCGGCCGCTGCTAAGGACCTCGTTTCAGATCGGACAAACTCTCGTCGGTCAGAGGCCAGGTGCCGTTGTTTCTGCTTAACTGGTCGGGAGCCCGGGCAGACAGCTAATCTATGGCATATGGTCCTGCGATCGATCCCTGGCATATCTTCCGGGCCCCAGGCAAAGATGTCAGCGTATTCTCGAAGGACGGCGATGATGGCGGTCCGCAAATCAGGGGATAAAGTCGAGCCAATCTTCACCGCACGCTCCGGTCGGGAATCTGACAGCGCCACCAGCTCCACCTCTTCCGACGGCTCGGGGCGCTCAATCCGGATATCTTCCTTTCTCTTACTGATGGTGTTCACTCGGGACGTGCTGGCGTCCTGTTTCTGCACGGCCCGGACATAACATCGTCTGGCCGATTGGGGGTCCCCTCTGACCGTGCCCATGCCCTCCGGTGTTTGAAATTTCATGCATAAATGTGGCATTGATATTATTGCACCGAGTTGTGATATCCCCGGCCTGCCAAGAATAACGTTATGAACGCACGCCAGGTCGACGACAACGAACTCCATCATTACACGAAGCACCCTCGGAATGGTCCCGACTTCCACAGGCAGACGGACTACTCCCTCCGGATGGATCATTGCTCCTGTGAAACTCGAGAGCGGGGTTCTGACGGGCGTTAATTGGGATCGGTCCAACTGGAACTTTCGGAAGACGTCCAAGTACATAACATTCGCGCTCGAGCCCGTGTCCACCATGACTCTTTAGACGTCGACGCCGTTGATGTCTATGGTTATCACCAACGCTTCGGTCGCACAATCGGCGCTGCTCGGCAGGTCCCGGTCGGTGAACACAATGGGCTCCACCTTCGTCCTTTTCTCCGGGTTTGTCTCCTCTACTAGGGCGACATGTAAGTCATGGGTGTAACCCCTCGCCTATTCCAATGAGTCTAGGAAATAAGCTGCGATTATACGTGTCGGTCGCGAACCGTAAAATTTTTAAGGAACGAATTTTCAGCTCGGATTTCCTAGGAAATGGATGATTATGCATATTATGACTAAGTATGAACTTCCTGCTTAGTTAAGTTGGAATTAGTTTCCCACCTTTTATTTGCTGACGATAGTTTGCTGTTCTTTAAAGCCAATGCCCATGAGGCAGGAGCTGTTAAGCAGTGTTTGAATAGATATGAGGAAATGTCTGGCCAGGTGGTCAACTATCATAAGTCCAGTGTCTGTTTTAGTAAGAATACTTTGATGGAGCATAGAGAGGAAGTGGCGGCAATTTTGGGAGTGCCTCAGGCTGTAAACTTTGGTAAATACCTGGGCCTTCCTGCATTTGTGGGGAGAAACAGAAAGGCAGCTTTTGCTTATATTGAGGATAAGATCAGGCAACGAGTTAATTCGTGGAATAAGAAGCTTTTATCACAAGCAGGGAAGGAAGTACTGTTGAAAAGTGTGGCACAAGCTATGCCTACCTTCTCAATGAGTGTTTTCCTATTGCCTGAGTCGGTTTGTTTATCTATCCAGAGAGCCATGAACAGGTTTTGGTGGGGTACAGGGAGAAATGGAGGAATACACTGGAAAGCGTGGGACCGTTTATGTGTCCCAAGAAAGTTTGGTGGTTTGGGTTTCAAGGATCTCAGGGCTTTTAATCTGGCTATGTTGGGTAAACAGGCATGGCGTTTCCTCACTATGCCTCACTCTCTTGTTGCCCGGGTTTATAAGGCACGTTATTTTCCTACAACTTCTTTTTTAATGCAACCATTGGCAGCAATCCTAGCTATTGTTGGCGAAGTATTATGGCAGCCCATACCTTAGTATGTAGTGGAGTACGCAGGAGAATTGGAGATGGTCGTTCAACTCAAATCTGGGGACACCCATGGTTACCAGATGGTCCGGATCCAAGTCTGATTACTCCCATGCCTGTTTATCATTCTGGCTCGCTTGTCTCGGGCCTAATTGATGAAGATAGTGGTAGATGGGATATGGCTATTTTGAATGATATTTTCGATCCTGGGGATGTCTCACGTATTATTAAAGTTCCAATTTCGCCTTCTTACGGAGATTCTTGGTATTGGTATGGGGACCCCAAAGGTATTTATACAGTGAAGATGGGATACAGGGCCATTGTGGGTGATTTTAATAGACCAACGGGAGCTTTCAATCAATGGAACTCTCTTTGGAAAATTAAAGTCCCCCCCAAGTGGAAGACTTTTCTTTGGAGAGCCATGAGTGATATTCTTCCTGTTACCACCAATTTGCTTTTAAAGAGAGTGGAGATTGATCCTACATGTCCAATGTGTGGCCAAGTTCATGAGGATGTTATGCATGCATTAGTTATGTGTGATTATTCTCAACGTGTTTGGCATGTGGCATCTTTACCTACCTTGTCTTTAGTTGGAAACTCTTTTAGCATGTGGTTCTCTAATGTGTTGAATTCATTAACTGAGCAGGAAGTGGGTTATGTTTTGGCACTGCTTTATCATATTTGGAGGGCACGTAATTCCGCCGTTTGGGATGGGGCGCTGCCGATGCCACGCAAAGTCGTTTCCCTGGCGTCGGCTGCTATCTTGGCGTGGCGGAATGTTCACAGCACGGTCATGCACTCTTCTGTTGCTGCTGAACAAGATACGCACATGCAGCCGCAACATCCAACATGCTTCTTTGATGCCAGCCTTCACCCGTTCACATGCAAAGCTTCATTTGGGGCGGTGCTTTTCTCGGCGCAGGGTGAGTTTATGGCTGCGTGTTCGGGACCTCTCCTGTATTGTTTCTCACCATTAATGGCGGAGGCAGCGGCGTGTAGAGCAGCGCTATCATGGATTCGCGACAGAGGGTTGATGGATGTCACGTTTCACACGGACTGTGCGCAGCTCAACTCTTTGTTACAGTCTGCTTCAGATTCTTTTTCGTACGTGGGGCTTCAGTTAGATGCTTGCAAGGCGATAATATCGACTTTTAATAGCTGTTTATTTTCTTTCATTACACGTTCAGAAAACGTTATTTCTCATACTCTTGCAACTGAGCCCAGTGCTCAGTCTACTTTATTGTACTGGGACTCTGTCCCTCCCGGCTTCATTGCTGATCTTTTGCATTAATCAATGATCATTTGATTGGTTTTCAAAAAAAAAAAGTTGGAATTAGACGGACTACAAGGGTGAAAATTTATTTTGACCGTAACATCGCAGAATTTCAACGTGTACCGAACCTAGCCCAATTTTGAGTTTCAGTCTGAGATAAATTTTTAGTTTCAGAATTATTCCTATTTAAATTATTTCCTACCGAAATTATATCTGTTTTGACCCTTACCAGTCCAATTGAAGATATTTTTCTTGAGTTACCATAAGATTTTGACACTTGTCACCATTTCTAGCCACATGTTATTATTTAATTAATTCTTGAAGATGATCCAAATAATGTGGCTTATCCTACAAGCTTCCTCATATAATATATAAGCTTTGTCTTTAATTTTTTTTTCCATTTCCCTTCAAATTGCCGAAATCAAAGAGAGAGAGAGAAAGTGTGATCATCTTCATCTTCTTCACCATTTTTCCTCCATTAAAGCTTGTTTCCATAGCCAAGTTCCTTCACAAGTGTCAAACTATTCGGTAAAACTTCGATTTTATTCGGTAGAAAGCTTTGTTTTTCCTCCTAGAGCATGAATCTAAGATTAAGTTCTTAATATTTGTTGTTATGGTGTTGATTTTGATCTTAGGGTTTTGAGTAAATTGGGGGAAAAGATCCAAAATTCATCCTACGGTGTTAATATATTCTCAAGGAGGTAAGGAATCCCTTTATTTGGTTGAGGTTATTTGAAACTAGATAATTGATAGCTAGGTTGTGAATTGTGGTTGATTGGTGTACATGAAATATATGTGTTATGTGAAAATTATGTGTTTAACTTGAGGAATTCTTAGATGGTTCAAGAAATTACTCTTTGAATTTTTGGTAGTTTTTGTGTACATGTTCATAGCTAATATATGCATGTATATGTTGTATTTATGTCCATATACGCTTATACATGTGAAAATATTGAAAGTCAAGATAGATTTCTAGCAGTAACTTCCGAGATTTATTGGGAAAATTTGATAAGGTATTTTGATCCTATTTTCTTCAGATATGTAGTTCAATAAGTGTAGAACCTGCATATAAAATTTCATAATGATCGGAGTAGTATAAGTATGGTTTTCGAAATTTTTTCCAAAACTGGTCCAGAGGAAAAAATTCTGGACAGCACACTGCCAAGGGCAAAAATGGAATTTTCTTTGTTTATTCGCGAACCAAAATGACCAAAACTTTTTATGGACATCAAGTACTATGAGTTGGGGTTCTACCATAAAAATTTCAAGTGAAAAAGAGTTTGGGAATTATTTTTACCGGCTCAATCTTTCAGACTGCGCCAAGCTGAAATTTTCTTATAAGGAGGTGGTATTATGTACATGTAAAGAGTAAATGTATTTTGTGTATTATGCCTATGTTAAGGTTGGGAAGTGCATATGTTATATGTATTGAGGTGTATGTGTCAAGTATGGAACTTATGTGAAAAATGTGGGGTTGGAAGTGTAGAATGGTTACACTTGATTTACCATTGTGAAGGGTTGTTAGTGGATTATCTAAATGTTTTGCAAGAGAAAAGGGAAATTTCCGGATTGTGTTAAAAGGGGGAATCGATTTCCGAGTATTGGAATTGACTCAAGTATGTCCAAAATATTTTCAAAGCAAGAAAAGGGAAAAGGTGGAAAAATGTTTTCAAACCTTAGTTCTAGTAAAAGTGGTGAAGGACATTGTCTTGTAGCCTACGGGATAGAGAGCTTAAAGTGCCTTCCCGTATGGTGGTTATGTTATTGTATGACCAGTTCATACTGTGGGCGAAGTCTATTCGCCGAGTACTATATCACCCGGAAGGAAAAGGGTCTCCTGCGGGGGTGTGCACACTTAAGTATAGTCACTCTATTTTCGGGTAGGGGTCGTTCTTATGAACCTAGTGAGGCTAGCTAGGAATCATTCCAACTCTCCTATAAGTCCAGGGGATCAGTATTAGACCGGGCGATGACCACTGAACCCGAGTTGAACGATCCAAGTGGTCAGTCAAAAGTGGAGAAAGGATACTCTAGAGGCCTCACACTCACTTTCTATCTAGGACTAAGTGGAATTTTGAAATATAAATGTAGTTACGTCGTAGCTACGGGAAAGAAAGATGTGACAAGTATTTAAGTACCCAAAGGTTGTGGGTGATCTCTCTCTTTGAAAAGTGAAAAGTGATGAGAATTTCATTATGAGGGAAAGGTTTTTCTACTAAAGTGATTACAAGCAAGATGTGTGATTTATGTTTTCTACTACTTACTAGTATGCTTAATTGTTTAACAATATATTATTGGGTATGAAAATGATTACCAAATGACATTGTCAAGAGGGAAAATGATATGAGACATTATTGAATTTTGCTTATAATGTATGCAAGTTGCTATGTATAACTGTTGCAAGTAGAATCCCTGCTGATGAGTAAGGTATAGGGTTTCCATGTAAAAAGTTTTACCAAAACCTTTATTTAGTTTTGAATGACCCATGGATATCCTTACTTAGCCGTCGTGCTAACTACACTTCAATGTGTTTTCTGTTAACAGATGTTGTATAGGGTTGGTTCCTGTAGCCCGATGAGCTCTGAATAGGATGGAAGTTGAGGTTGGGGTCTACTCTTTGATGTAGACAGGGATTGTTGTTAATGTTGTAAGTTTAGCCTGTGCACTTAGAGTGGAGTTTGTCAAAGAGGTGATAGAATTCACTCTAGGTGTGGCGGTAGCACCCAGTTTTCTGCTGATAAGATGTAAGCTTCCGCAGCATATGAATACTGATTTGTAATAAATGTAAGAGTTGAAAATTGGGGTGTTACAACGGGCCCAGTTGCGACGGTCTCCGACCGTGTCGCCACCCTCCGGTCCCCCAAATATCACATGAATAACTTGCTTCTGAGCGGCTGCCGGAGGCTCTCTGTCCAGGTCGGGATCCTTGTATTTCTTATCCTTATCCTTCTTGAAATATTTTCTCCACCCTCGCCGGTTCTTCTTCTTCTTCTCAGCGAACTGGGCCAATTCCCCGGTCTGTAGCAGGTCTTCAATCAGGCCCTTAAGTACGTGACACTCTTTGGTGTCGTGTCCCTGATTGCGGTGATATGCACAGTACTTATCCTTGTCCGGGCCGTCTCTGGCCGGGGCGGGCAAGTGGATCAGGTGACAATTCTGGGCGAACTGTAGGACTTCCGCGACCGGTCTAGTCAGGGGGGTATAGATCGGGTTTCCATCACGATCTTTCTATCGCGGGGTGTTCGGGCGGCGGTCTCTCTGGTTCTGATCCCTCCGCGGCCCCCCTAGTCTCCATCAACCTCTTGGTCGAGTTCGCCTCCGTGGCAGTAGCGTAGGCCACTACTCTGCGCACAGCGTCTTCATAACAGGTCGGCGGCCGGAGTATAAGATCCTGGTACAGGTTTCCCGCCCTTAGAGAGTTCAACAGCAAGTTGGTGGCGGTTACGTCGTCAACAGGCTCAATTTCCATCATTTCCTTGTTCCATCGCTCGATAAAGACAGAGAGCGGTTCGCCGTCCAACTGTTTGGCGTTCTCCAGATGAGAGAAGTGCTTCTTTACAGTCTTGGACATGGCGAAGCGGTCGACGAATCTTTGGGCCAAGTCTCGGAAATTCGAGATAGAACCAGGTTCCAAGGTGCGGAACCACTCTGCAGCTCTCCTGGTCAGTGTTGAGTAGAACGCCCGACACATGACGACCTCGGACACCCCCATCATGAGCATGTTGCCATAGTAGAGGTTGACATGCTGTTCGGGATCCGACTTGCCTGCGTACTCTTTGTCCCCGAGAACGCGCAGGTTTATTGGATAAGGCTCACTCATGAGTTCCTGTGTAAAGGGCGTACGGAGCAGATTGCTCGCCCGGTCGGTGGATCGATCAGCTCCTTCCTCGCGCTTCCACCTATTAAACTCTACTTGGACCTGATCGAGTATTCCCCGTGAGAGACCAGATGAACGGGTTGGATCACGGTGTCTACGGTGACGAGAGTTCGAAGAACTGGCCTCACTCGAATCGGCTTCGCTCGCGGTCGGCATGTGTAATGATCTGCGCCCTCTCTCCATCGGCGGGTCTATTCTGTCCAGAACGCTGACTCGCGGCACCTCTTCCCGGGCTGCAGGTGGCCTGGAACCCGAGGCGCTCAAACGAGACAGCGCAGGGCGGCGCGCCGGGGTCGGTTCTTGCAACCTGGAAGACACCGGTCGCCTCTCAGACTGTGCCCTCCTCAATGTGGGCGAGGGGGTGGCTGCAGCCTCGATCGTTGCGGTGTTTGGATGTGGGACTGGAGGCTGAACCTGTGGCTGAGTGGGTGGCACTGGTTGGAACGGGAAAGAGGGGGCATACGGTTGCGGGTAAAACCGAGTGGAGTTGGTCCACCATTGAGCGGTCGGGTCGAGTAGGTACGCTGAGTACTGATACGGTACCGGTCCAACCGGTGTGGGAAATGCCTGAGGGGGGTGAATCACGTTGACAGGATCGGCCAGCGGCGGGTTAATGGTATTGTTCGGGTCGCCTCGAGAGCTAAGGCGAGAACGCAGATCAGAAGGTGCCTCCTGCTCCCGGTCGGCAGCGACAAAGTAGTCCATGTAAGGGTACATGGTTAGAGATCGAAGTCGGGCAGAACAGAAATCGGCTTGGTACTTCGGTTCCCCACAGACGGCGCCAAAATGATACAGCAAAATACGGAAAGAATACTGTATTAATATTGTATCGGGTACAAGGTACAATACCCTAGGGGAGACCGAGCTACGTGACAGTGGGTCAGAGGTTCCCGGTCTCTTTAGCTACTGTATTGAGAGAAATAGCCAAAAGTCCTCTTTACCGCATTAATGCGCCTTTTATAGTGGCTTCAGTAGGATTTCCGGTCTGGCGGCATGTAGGACGCGTGGCGGACATGCACCGGTCACGCTGTCGGTCCAACGCGCCCGCGAATGGGTACGCGGGCGCGGGGTCCCTGGTTCAAACCTCCGCAAAGGCCCTTACTGCAGCCCGGAGCGCAGGGATGCCCGGCCTGGTCAAATCGGGAGGAGGATTCGGAGGGTCTGGTTAACCCCTAACTAGGCACACAGCTCGGGAGGTCGGGATACGTAGACAGAGATTTTATCCCTATCATATACATATACATATATATATATATATATATATATATATATATATATATATATATATATATATATATATAGGGGTGCACTCTCGTGAGAACTCTCGCCCAGGTAGGAAATGAGAACGCTCCACAGTCGTCCACGTGTTCAGATCAACGAATTAGATGCAATTTTAAAAAAATGACGCGGTGGCATTTTCGTAAATAACTAGAACTTTGGTGCACCTAGTTTCACTTACAAGTGCACCTAGTTTCACTTAAAAGTGCACCTAGTTTCACTTACAAGTGCACCTAGTTTCCCTTACAAGTGCACCTATTTTCGCACATATTTTCACTTACAAGTGCAAGTAATTTACCTTATTAATATTCATGCACCTATTTTCGCAAATACTTTCACTTACAAATGCAAGTAATTTACCTTGTTAATATTCATGCACCTGGGTGCAACCTAGGTGCACCTAGTTATAACATAGGTTGCACCTAGTTATAACATTAGGTGCACTTAGTATTGATGCTCACTGTACAATTCACTTGCACCTGTAATACATTTTACTTGCATATGCAATACATTTTTCTTGCACTTGTGCAAGTAATTTACTTTGTTAACATTCATGCACCTGGTTGCAACCTATGTGCACCTAGTTATAGCAATAGGTGCACCTAGTTATAACATTAGATGCACTTAGTATTGATGCTCATTGTATAATTTACTTGCACTTGTAATACATTTTACTTGCACGTGTGCACCTATTTTCACTTGCAGGTGCAAGTAATTTACCTTGTTAACATTTATGCACCTGGGTACACCTATGTGCACCTAGTTATAACATGAAGTGCACCTAGTTATAACGTTAGTTGCAACTACATTCCGGACACGTGGCGCGCTGTGATTCGTCCGCAGTTCTCTCCTGGACGGCCAGTTCGCACCTGAATATATATATATATATATATATATATATATATATATATATATATATATATATATATAAAGAAAAATAAAATATATTAGGAAAGACAAATATAATAGGAAATTAACGTATAGGAAATTAATGTAGGTTTTTAGGTTAACCATAATTGAATCACCAACATTAAACCATAATAAATTAATAATTATTAAATTGTGAAGCCTAATATAAATTAATATATATAAATAAATAAATAAATAAAATAAATGAGTTTACCAAAATGACCCTAACTTTGAGCGGGAAACTTTAGAAGGAGGATAATGTTATTATATATAGATAGATAATTGAAATATTAATGAATGGGAATATTGTAATTTTAGTACCTTGTTTGCTAGTAGTTTTAGTTTCTAATTGATTTTTTTCTCCTCAAAAGTGTAAATCATAGTAACTCAGCGAGGCTATACTTTGCTTAGAGGGTGCTCTCACATTGTCCTGTTAGTGAGACTCGACCCTGATACTTTTTTTTCAAATTTTTACACATGTTATCAACTCAAATTGAGCTGCCCATGCGGCCCCTAATTAATTTTTAAAAAGTTACCGTTTTAACTTTTGGAGCAATTAAACTATTAAACTATTAAATTTGTATAAAATTAGTCAAAAAGTCCCCTTATGATTTCTACATACTTTAGTTGACGGTACAAATGTTACCGGTGTATACTCAGATAAGTAAGTAACAATAGTTTAGTACAAGAAAATTTTCGTGTAATAAAACATAGCATCCCCCTCTCTAACAACAGGGTCTACTACTTATACTACTTAACTAGTGAGAAAAGGGCACTTGGATCTATGGATCTCCTAGGATATCATTGACCATTAAAGATACATGTCAATAAAAATTGTTCAATCCTAAGACCAAGAGGCCGTATATTTCTTGCTAATATCTTTCTCAAGAGTATTAACAACTAATCCTAGGTTGATTAATTAGAATCCCTTCTAAATAAAAATATTCCTAAAGATTGCATTAACGTTTTGTGAGTTCTACTAAACAATTTGCTTGAACACAAAGGATTGATGTCACCCTACCTCTAGGGTTTCAATCCACTCCTAATTGAGGGGATCTACACTCACAAAGGATATCTCTACTGCAACGTTTATGCACCAATCAAGAATCCAATAAGCTAGTAATTATTGATTCAAAACCAATAAAGAACACAGTTGATTCAGAGGAAAAACAATTATAAATTAGCAATAAAGAATCAAGAATAAGATCTCAACATAGGGTTAACCATAAATCTAAGTACTATAGCATTTAGCCTCTAAACATGGAGACAAACTCAAAGGAAATTAAAGAAGCAACAAAACAAGTACAATTGAAGAGCAAAGGAAACCCCTTTAATCCATGAAGAAGTCTTGATTCCAAGCCTTTCCGAGATGTAAAGATGAATCTCTTAGAGTAGTTGAAGCCCTTAGAGTGTTCAACTAACACGGTTGTGTCACTGGCTGTATCCCTTACTACTTGAAAATGTCGCCTAAGTACCATGGTTGAACACAAAATTTGTAGGGAATTCTCTTAGCTTTTCCAAAGGCACTTGATTCACCTTGATTAGACTTCATATGAGGGAGATATGACTAAATACTATTGACATATCACAGGGTGGTATCCTTGATGCGCTTTATGCCAAATAGGGGTAAAATAGGAAATGTTGCAGGGCTAAAATTTCACACATCAAAACTTATCGACGCGTTGAGACAGGGGCTCGACGCATCGAGCCTTGATTCTTCACCCATACGTTGCTCACTGTAAACTCCCGACGCGTCGAGCCTTGATCTCGGCTCAAACGTCGCACACTGGAACAACTCGATGCGTCGAGGAAAATGCTCGACACGTCGAGCCTTCAATATCAACATTATCCCTCTTTTTTTGCTCTAAGCATATCTGAAAAGTTTCCCTTGATTTTGCATTTGATCTACAATGGGTTCAAAACACTAACAAAGACCATAGAAAAAAAAAACTCAAATGAAGCATTAAACCATATCTACATGAGAAATCAGGGAAATACGCATTGAAAATGACCATTTAATGAACTTAAGCCCAAAAGAAGATCCAAATCAAGAAGAAAAATATGCACAAATGAGATTATGTTAAGTAGCAATAGAGATGAATTTCTAGTTTAGGTCATTTTTATTTTCTTCTTTGTTATTTTACATTATCAACTTATATTTTGTGATTCTTAGCTTAGATTATCCTTTAATCTTGTGTTTATCATTCTACTTTGTGAATCCTTAGTTTATTGTGTTATTTATTACACTATCTATCTTTCATTTATTATTAGAATGATGTTTATTGCCAATGATCTTGTGTTATTTGTAATTATGATAAGTGAGTAGTTTAGTGTAGGGATTGGGTAGAGGTAAACATTGTATTCCATGCCTATTGCATAAGAGGGTTTGAAGCCCATTTTATGGTTCTTGTTCTAGTGAGGTTCGTCTCTTAACCGCCACTTCTTTTATTACACACTGGTTATTACACACTAGATAATAGATGCTTGAACATGTTTTTCCTCTAACGGACATATTCAAATGGTTCTGTAAATGTCTCAATTCTAAACTAAATGGGGTGCTAGTTATTTTTCTAAGTGCAAGAGAGAATTCAAAAGCTATCAAACTATCAAGCTTTACGACTAGTGAGTAGTGAGAGAGAACAAAAAGCTACAATTCTAGATCAAGATTAGAATAACTCAAGACAATTCTACATCAAGTTAGAGATTCAATCGATTTTTTTGTTCAACCAACTATCCTCTACTTGGTGAAGTATAAAGAGGTAGAGTACCAACATTGCTTAGATTGTGAGTTGGAAGGCTTGCCCCAGTGAAAATATAGAGATCTATACAGGGTGAGTTGGCTTGTGGTATAAGGGCGGGAGTACATGAAAGATGAAAGGGATTGTAATTGGATGTGATTGGTGAGTTAAGGGGCATTGCTCCCACTACTTGTATGGGGTGATGTTCCTTCTATGTGCTTGGATATGTTGCATGTGGTATGACTATGTGGGGGGAAGGAACCCAATAGAAAGATAGGGTGATGGGTTAGAATATAATGGATGGTGAACTTGTGGTAGCTTTACTTTGGCTCTTTAGATAGGAAGTTTTTTTTACTTTAGCTAGTGTTTGATCTTTGTTACCCATTTTGGGCTTTTATTTTAGCTAGAAGTGTTCATGTGTAAATGCATTATGCCCACTTTTGAGGGGTCACTTTAGGGCCCATGTATGACATTTTAATTCTTAAGCAATAAAAGTTAGAGTTTCTTTAAGATAACTAAATAAATAAATAAAGAGGTAGAGTAACAAGAATTGTTGTCTTGTCGAAAGCCTGAGACTTGAGGTTGACTTTGTGATCAAGGTTCAAGTGCTCTTTCATTGTACTAATGTGATATAGTGCAATCCTTCTAAGAGTTTTAAGACACGAGTGGAGTATGCTGGATTTAGTCGAACTACTATAAAAATCTCTCTCTACTATTTATTTACCAGTATTTATTTTACCAAACCTAAATCATAACAAAAACAAAATTCATGCAAATAGTAAAAACGGGTTAAACATTTTTCTGTTGCTTACAAAATTTTAGAATCTCTTTTTCAAGTTCAAGTTAATTTGGACTCAGTATTGCAAAAATCCCGTCTAGGCACTGATGGACAATTTTAAATAGTCATCGCAAGTGCACGAGTCAGTGTAGTGATAGTGTGCAAAAGGGTCGAACCCACAGGGAATTGATACAATGCAATTGAATAACTTGCAAATAATTTAAAAGATTCGAAAACCAAAGGACAGTCAAAATGGTTTAAACTAAATGAAGTTGCAAGGTAAAAAATAAGAGAGAAAGACAGTAAAATAATCACGAGACAAGAGAGCAAGGGAATAAAGACTGGAACAAATAATGAATTAACAATGAAGCAAACAAAGGATTAAAGGCTAGGAACATGAAGCAACTACCATTACGAGTTATGCATTTTAAGTCTAATATTGCCAATCAATTAAAGGTCCGTTCTAACTGTTATATGACTACTCCGTATGGAGTTCAGAGCAAGTCACGTGCTTTAGTCATTCATATGACTAAAGACATTTATTCGAATGATTAAAACCCATTGAGCCGGGAAGAACTTACAGAATACCCGGTTTAGAACCAAATGAATAGCTTAATAAGACAATCAAACTATTCATTCATTTACCCTTCAGAGCATGAAATTATTAGGCATGATGTCTACTCTAATAATTCTCTCAATAAAGTTCAATTATGTTAAAGTTGATCACCCAGTAACACAATCGATTACTAAAATAAGATCAAAGGGTAAAACTTAACTTGATTTGGCAACATTAAGACTCATATTAGTACATAATATTCATAATAATTGTATCATGTTCCTGGGCAAAATAATTAGCAATTCATTAACGAAAAAATGGCAGATGACATCAACGTTCTATAATAGCAACATTCTTAAACATTAGGCAAGGTAATTAAGCATTGTCATTGTAATTACGTATCATCCAAATCACAACACAACACAATACAATCATAAAATTGGAATTGGGGAATTGTAAATGACAAAGTGAAAGTTGAATTAAGGAAAAACAAGAAAGGAACCAGTGTTATGCTGCTGACGAAGATTTGCTGCTAAAGGAAATAAATGACGCTGCCAAAATGGAATCCTGTGCAGACTAGAATAATTCGGCCAAGTTAATTGTTGCCGCGATCCAGAGACCGTAGACGATGGCGGCTACAGTAGCCGATCTGCACCCTTAAAATTCTCCGTTACCGCGTCCGGAATTGATCCGGGGGTGAAATTGATGATCCTCTCCTTCAATATGCGCCATCTTTTATACTGCTCCAGATTAACAGCTTCTCTCAATTTTTGCGCAGCTACTTAGCGGATCGAGGCTTGCAAACAACTGCCATGACCGAATCAATTGCTCTTCTATGAGTCGACTCCTGAATCGCCGCACAAAAGCTTCGACCAATAATAATAATTGTTCACTTAAATAAAAAACATTTAAAAGCTAATATTATTAGAGTCCAAATTAAACTCCTATTGACCAAGTACTACTAAAACTGTTATTATTAGAGTTCAGAAATTATTGACTGACAAATTTTAATAACAAACTTACTTTAATAATAAAAACAACCCTAAAAATTAACGATATTATTAAAAACTACTTATAGCAATAGTAAATAAAAAAGGATAAAAATTAATCAATTATTACAAATTAAATATAAAAAAGATTATTAAATAACAATAAAAATATTGTTTATCAGACACCGATTAATCCTCGCCTAGGCGTTAGGCGCCGGTCGACCACCTAGCTATAACCTTAAATGGTGGTCTAGGCGGCTAGCCGGTTAGGTGACCGCCTAGGCCTCCTAGTCGGCCAATTAACTATTGTTCTTATTTTTTTTAATGGGTTGTTTCACTAAAAACAACATCGTTTTGAGCAAAATAACCTTAAATTGTACAAAACCTAGACATTTTTTTAGGTTAATATTTAATATTTTAGTATCTTTATATATATAAAGGGAGCTGGGAACCAGCCAATGAATGGCCTCCACGTGTCTTTGCATTTTTATTTTGGTTTGACTGGTTATCCAAGTCAAATTGTTTAAATTTCCGCCTCTTTAAATTTGTAATTGTAGGCTGAATTGTAGGTAATGGGCTGTTTTGTAGAGTTTGTACTCTAAGTGGGTAAGTTGCTTGTGAAAGTGATCAATTGGGTATGGGCTGGGCTCTGAAGTATTGATTTAGGTATTACAGGTAACATTTAAGTAAACAAATGAGCAGTTGTTATTTAAAGGCAATTCAATTCTCTCATTCATGATTTCATTATTATTTTTTTAAAGGCAATTCAATACGGCATCGTTTTTATTTTTATTTTTTGCAAATTCCCTTTGACTTGGTCCATTTCCCACTCAGTCTTGCATTTGAAATCTGTGTATTTCTCGCCTGTTTATTTGCAGAATCCAAGTGAATCTTTGAAGAGTCCAATTAGGATAGTGGCCTATTATGGAGTTGGTGTGGTATTGGGCTCAGGTGGTGTGATTTTCTGAATGATAGTGTTATACCCCGTATTTTATTAACATTATTATTTTATCCTAAGGTATTGACATACATGAGTTATGATCTCCCGATACTTCAAAAGGATTTTTATAAGTGAGTATAGTTGTTATTAAGCTGCGAACCTACGTACCGGTCACGAACCGTAAAATTTTTAAAAACGAATTTTCAACTCGGATTTCCTAGGAAATGGATTATTAGGCACCATACTATTAAGCTTGAATTTCCTATTCAATTAAATTAGCCCGTAGCAGTGGAAATTTATTGTGATCGTAGCATCGCTATATTTCGCGGTGTACCGAACCTAGCCCAATTTTGAGGTTTAGTCTGGAATAAATTTTTGGTTTCAAAATTCTTCCTATTTAAATTATTTTCCACCGAAACTTTATCTGTTTGGACCACAACTGATAAGTTGGAAGATTTTTATTTTTCGAACCACAAGATTGTGACAAGTGTCACAATTTTTACCATGTAATTAAAATATTAAATTTAAGAGATGAGTTTGGATAAGCATCCCTATATTTTATTATTATTATTATTATTATTATTATTTATATATATAATATTACGTATATATGTATATATGATAAGGAAGAAGAAGAATTTCATTTCATTCTTCCATTTCTTCACGCCAATTTCGTGAGAGAGAGAGAGAGAGAGAGAGAGAGAGAGAGAGAGAGAGAGAGAGAGAGAGAGAGAGAGA
>CP025649.1:1850977-1902985 GCA_003576665.1 Ipomoea trifida | reverse complement strand
CCTAGTCCAATCACAGGACAAAGTCCAATCACAGGGTAATGGTCACGGGGCAAAAGCCCAATCACAGGGACCTAAGTCCAATCACAGGGGTAATCAACCCAATCACAGGGACCGGAGTCCAATCACAGGGGTAATGAACCCAAATATAATCAATAGTAGCCAAACCCAGATAACTGGTACGCAGGGACCGAAGCCCAAAGTCAGTAATAGCACAATCGATCCACCCATCAATCTCCACAAGGTACTCAAAGAATCCACAACCACGTACTCATACTCAACTCAGCCCAAGAACCATCACTCAGAGTGTTCATCTCAGATATGAACACCAACCAACTTCCAAATAATATAATCAAGGAATCCACCAATCAAATAATAGACTCATATAACAAACTGAGAGGTATGAATAAATACTCCAGAATCAAGGTAACATATTCAATAGAATACTCCAATAAACTCAAGAACAAAGGAGGGAAACAAACAACGGATTGCTCACCAATCACTACCACCTTACTCTCACGGAAAACCCTAGCGCTTACATTGTCACGCTAGAGAACCCCGCAAGAGCAATTCCCACATACCGAATCAGACTCAGCTCAGAATACAAAGAGATACTCCAGAATACAAAGATCATATCACAGTACACCAATATTCATATAACAGAGGCCAATAACATGGAAATCCAAACCAACAAATGATCATATATATATCAAATAGAGAAAGGATTAGGACACGAGTCCATGAATCCACAACACAATCAATAATAGGCTAACAACCAAGGATATTCAGGATTTCCAATCCACCAAATAACATCATATAGAGCGAGAGTAAAATAGATTTTGATGGACATAGTGGTTACCTTTGAAGCGTAATTAATCCAAAAGCATTTTAATCCAGAGCAACGTCAATCCTAAGCTCAAAGCTCGGTTCATAATCGTGAACCTGAAGAGTTAATATAACCTAGTACCATTACTATGACTATTAATAACAATATTGATAATCCTAATCGGTCCTCTATACTCATCACCCGAGATCCGTAATTATTTATTATCGGACTAAAGCACCTAACTCTAATAATTAAGCATAGGAACGAGGTCACTTAATAATATCAATCTAATAATATACTATTAATCCAAATCATTACTTAATATCTAAAAGATTAATACCCTAACATAAATTGATTGCGTAAACCTAAAAAGGACATTACCTTCAACATATGCTTAGAGTCGGGTTTGAACCCTCGCCCTCCAACCTAGCGCAAGGACACCCTACCACCAAGCCACTTCGCCCGTTCGTGCTACGTTACGTGACTGACAGACCAAGTTCTTCCCACGGCTTCCGGCCACCATCAGCAAGAAGGACAACCGCCGCAGAGAACGGAGAATCCCCTGTTACCACGTTCTACCGTCGCCCATCTGTTTGCCGTCGACAAGAGGGAGGAGTAGACGAAGCCGCGGCATGGATCCACGGGGCCGCCACCACCGTCACATGCTACCGGTAATGGCTGAGCGGAAGAGGGAGACGGAGAAGAGGTGCCCGCCGGTGCTTTCCGCCACAGCCTAACGGAGGAAGGAGTGCCGTTGACATGTTCCGCCACCGCCACCGCAACTCAGCCACGCACCACCGAAAGACAGGGGCATGAGTGGCGTCGTCACTGCTGCTGTCGTTGCCACGAGAAACAGAGAGGGGAAGAGGCCGGAGCTGCTGCTGCGTGGAGAACGTCGAGGAGGAGAGAGAGGAGTTCGCATGCCGCTGGGGTCGTTGCTGCTGCGTGCTGAGGCCGGAGGGGAATCTAGCCGCCGATCAAGAAGCGAGGGGTGGAGGAATAGCGAGTGTAGCTCAACGTCGTTGCGGTGATCCCAATTGTTGTTGTTGATGAACGGTCGATGGAGACGAGAGGGAGAGAATGGAAGGGTGGTAAACAAGGTTCCCGACTGCTGCTTCGCTGTTACTTCGCGCTGTGCTTCTAGAGATGGAAATGAGAGGCGAGATGGGGAAGAAGAAGGGCTCCAGTTTCCCCTTCTTGCTCTGCCGGCAGCCTTCATGGTTGTTGTTGTCGTTGGATGGCCGAGAGAAAGAGACGAGACAGAGAGACGGTGAAGAAACGGGAGAAGATGTTGGTCGCTGAACATAGGTTACTAAACTTAGGTTACCCTAATTGGAAGTTTCCTTTTTGGGCTAGGTTTCCTCTTTGGGTTTGGCTAGATCATAATTAGAATGGGCTACATTGTTGGATCAATTTAAAGGTTGGGTCAACTTAGAATAGTTGGGTTAAACATTGTTACTCCAAAATTATATTGGACCCTAGAATATTTTATTGGATCCATAGCTCTATAATAAGGTAATATAGTGTGGGCTAATAATATTTTACATGATATGAAATATATATATATATATATATATATCAAATAGGAATATTGGGCTACATTTGGTGTCACCATATTTATACATTATATAGAAATATATATATAATCCCAAGCCCATAGGAAATCAAATGTATATACATATAATTATTTAAATAATTACTCAATAATAAGTAACCCCTCATTTAAATATTTAATAGAGTAGTAGGAAAATTTCGGGGTGTTACAGTAATTATGGTGGTGATATATAATGCTATAATTATGGTACATGAGTTATGAATTGGTAATTATGCATTAATGGTTTAGATTAATGGATAATTATGGATTATGGTTAATAATGGTGTTAATGCTTTCGAGGACTTGATAATGATGTTATAATGTTGTTGACTTGTCGTCGATGATGGATTACAAGGTTAGTAGTTACTAATGACAATAATTAATGCTTAAAAGTGATTAAGGTTAATTGTTGGATTATGGGTGACTAAGTATCGATTATAGATGTGTGATTTCCTTAAGTTATAATGGTGTTGATGATAGTGGAAGTTGTTGATGACGATAGTGACAAGGACAACTATCTATTATTAATTAATGGTGGAACCATGATTATGGATCACCGATGATGATTGGATTATAAGATGAACTGAGATTCATGATAAGGAATAAGTATTGGAAATGGATATATGTAGTGTTAGTAGAAAATATATAAATATTCGATGAGTGACCAGCTTGTGCTCAGTATTTTTCTCAACTGTGTTTTCTTCCAAATTTTGCTCGTGCTTGAGCTATGCTTGAAAAGCCTTTGGGCTACTAAAAATGTTTATGAAAACTTACGTTGAAAAACGTATGCTATTTTGGTATGCAGGTTGTCAAAACCTTATTTTAAAAAGGAAAATACCACTTTTTAGTGAGTGTGTACCTTACTGGAATGATGAGAAAATGATGTTAAAATGAATAAAACCTTAGTTTCAAGGAGTTATGAGGACCTTGCTGTCTTTTTACCTCGGGCTATAATTACGGAAGGTTGTCATTGAAATATGTACGGTTGTATTCGTACTTAGGCGAAGTCTATTCGCCGAGTCTCTACGTCACTCATGTATGGCTAGACTGTGGGGGTGTGCACACTTAAGCGTATTGACTCAGTCGTCTCCGGGTTGGTGTCATTTTAATGGACCTAGGCGGGGCCACACTAGGGGTCATTCTAATGAACCATCGTCTAAGGGACCGAGAAGAGAACTTGGGTAATGACCGCAAGCCCATGTTCCAGGTTCAATCGGTCAACGACAAGGAATATTCAACATTTCCTATAAGGCCTCATACTTTGAAATGAAACTAAGTCGAGTTTTCACAAGTAATGGTTGAATCAATGACTATGATGAGATATGTGATACTAGTTCCAAGAAACTAGTCGAGTGATGTATGAGAAATGGGATATTGTGAAGATGTCAAGTATGGTTGTGAAAATTCACGCGTGTATCGTGAGAATGATGAAATTCCTGGAAATGAAAGTTTTGCAAACTTGTCTGAAAGGACATGAAAATGATTTTGAGCGGCAGTTATGCCATTACATTTAACAGAGAAAAACTTTGCAAACTTCTAAACTATTTATGTTTTCAAACCTTTGTCTACTTTTAAGTGACAATGGATTTCCTTACTTAGCCGTCGTGCTAACTACACTTCGATGTGTTCCTTATCAGATGCAGTCTAGCGTGGGCTCCTGCAGCCCGAAGAGCTTTGAATAGGATGGAAGTTGAGGTTGGGGTCTACTCTTTGATGTAGACAGGGATTATTGTTATTGTTGTAAGTTTAGCCTGTGCACTTAGAGTGAAGTTTGTCAAGAGGTGATAAAATTCACTCTAGGTGTGGTGGTAGCACCCAGTTTTCTACTGATAAGATGTAAGCTTCCGCAATGTATTATTATTGATTTGTAATTAATGTAAGAGTTGAAAATTGGGGTGTTACAGATAGGGTATGGGCCTGTTGTTCATTGTACTTTTATGTTATTATTTTATTATTATTTTTTATTTTTTTAATGTCTACCATAGTCAGTGGTAGACTTCTACTATTTTACTTCCACAACTATATATACATGCATAACGTAACTCAAAATATGTAAGCAAACACTTAGCAACCGAATCCCAAAATTTAAAAACTTCATCTGTTTGTAGAATAACGAAAAGAGATCACTTCAAGGTGTTGCAGCATGTCTAGGCAATTCATTGTTGCAGCTCAGCTACATCGACAACAAACCACTAAAGTCATAAGGTTGATGTGTGTTAGGAGTTATTTTGTCACTTGAAAGCAATCAAGAAAAGTCCATTAGGAGCCAGGAATGCATTTTTCATGATCAGAGGTTTGATATTCATACATGTATTATTTTGTGTTGTTTTTTCGTTGATATGTTACTATTAATTTTTTTTGTTTATTTGCTGTAGGGACAGTTTATTCATGTGCACATTCCTAAGGGTATTGTTTCCAAGTATAAGAATATGTTTAAGGAGGGACAAGTTTATGGCATTCGAAATTTCCTATGCATCACTAACTTCTTCAAGTATAAAACAAACACTTTGTGTTATATGATAAAGTTCAAGCATGATACTGCTGTAAAGGAGTATAAGCGTATGAACTTTCCCAAAATAATGTTCTGTTTCAAGAGTTTCAAGTGTATTCTTTCAAAACAAGGAATAGATGAAAAAGTCTTATTTGGTAACACTCTAGAAAAGTTCATCTTAATATGATTTTTTTACTATTTTTTAAGTATTGCTACACTCTGTTTTCAGTGTCTAATATTGTGCTTCTATTTATATAGATGTCATTGGTCGAATAGTGGAAGTTTACACCCAATGGAGAAAGTGATTGGTGGAAAACAAACAAGACTAATTGACTTTGTTCTTGAAGATGTTAGGTAACTCTATTTTTTATATTATCTAATTCACACAGAAGTCTAGGTTATATTTTCAGTGTTCTAACTTAGTTTTTTCTGTAAAAGGCATATTCAATGTACCCTTTGGGATGAACATGTTGATAAACTAATTCCTTATTACAACTCTACCATTGTTGATCCAGTGATACTGATCATCCAACTTTGTCTTCATTCTCTCTTCTTTTTTTTTTCTTTTTTTTTTTCAGATGGTGAAGTGCGTATTTGTAGTTTGTTTGATGCTACTCAGTTGTTCTTCACTCATACCTCTAAGGAGTTTGTTAATTTCAAAAACATGCCAGTTTGCATTTCTAATTTTTTTTCATTAACCTTTTTAACTATTCTGATTTTGATTTTTGCTATTGTTTTTGTTCTTTTTAGTTCCAGGGGTGATTATAACCCTCTAAGGTGTATTGAATCAGCTTCTAGGCTTGTTGTTGTGTTCCCCATTAATGGTGTTGGTTCTACTAATGTGTTCATTACTTCTATTGTGGACATCTATAAAAAGAAAGAGGTATTTAAGTGTATTGTTTTAGTTTACTTAACTTAGGCAGCTTATACCTTTTTAAGTGTCCAATCTATTTTTTTGCTTTGCATAGTTGGGGGATTATTGGGTTGCTGGCATAATAACTGGTGTGGAAAGTCTGTTGGATTGGTATTATATTTCTTGCAAGTCAAATTCGTGCAAGAGAAAGCTGAGTGAAAGTGGTGGTATGATGTATTATGTTGGTTGTAAAAACTCTTGGCATGAAGGCATTTTAAGGTATAAATTGATAGTTCGAGTTGCTGATCATACTGGTGATGCACCGATGCTTATTTGGGACCATGAATGTTCAAGTTTGGTAGGTATGTCAGCAGGTGAATTAAAGGGCGAATATCCTGAGGTAAAAATTTCTAATTAATAATTATAGCGATTATTATTAGTTGTTTATTAGTTATTTATAGAGTCATTTCTATTTTTGGTCCTACTGTTATTGGGGCATTACTAATTTTAGTCCAATTCATTAATTTTTGCCACATTGCGGCCAGTCTTATTTAGTCCTTGCCACTTTTAGTCCACTGTTAAAATTTTTGTCAAATAACCGTCCAAAACAGAGGTATTTTGGCTTTTTCATGCTTTGATCATCTCCTTTACCCTTTGCAGTGGTTTTCCTTACACATTTTCATCCAATGAAGAGGTCTGGTGAAAGTCATGGCTTTGTAATGTAGCTCACATGGCTTTCACCGAACCTCTTCATTGGATGAAAATGTGTAAGGAAACTCACTGCAAAGGGTCAAGGAGATGACTAAAGCATGAAAATACCAAAAATACCCTTGTTTTGGACGGTCATTTGACGAAAATTTTAACAGTGGACTAAAAGTGGCAATGACTAAATAAAACTGGCCACATTGTGACAAAAATTAATGAAGTGGACTAAAATTGGCAATGCCCCAATAACAGTAGGACAAAAAATGGAAATGACTCTTATTTATATGCTGGGGTTATTTGATTTGTTGTAAGGTGTTCATGTTATTCCTAATGAAATAGCTGTTCTTCGTGGGATGTCTATGTTATTTCAAATTGTCATGAAAAAAGATCAAGTGGGCAGTTACTATTCAGCTTTTACAGTGTTGAGAATCTGTAGGGATGAGGTAGTCTTGACACAACACTGTTCATTTTTAATTGATAGAAATGAAGGTGATTTTGTTGCTACTAATGGTGGTGATTGGTTGGATTTTCAAGACAATTCTGAGGTTTTTTCCTACTGTTTTTGTGTGTTTTTTTTGTGTGTAATTTTCTGGATCTGATATATTTTCTTTCAGGATGGTGTTGTGAGTGATGATGATGGAAGTCGTGGACTGGATGCTATGTATAAGGAAATGGAGAATGATAAAATTTTTGATTTGGGTGACAGTGATGGGGCTTCCAGCAGTGAACAAGCTAATGTTCCCCTAAAGCGTGGTCTCATTGATGAGTTTGATCGGGTTGGAGGTAGGACTGTCAAAGTGGGCCAAAGCCCGCGAGTCGGCCCGCACTCCACCACCAACGGGAGGTCACGGTCTTGAGCACCAGTTCGATCCGTCTCCATATCACCTCCAGATGGTCCCCCAAAAGGGACAAGCCAACGCTCTCCTATTGGCCGAGGACCCCGACCCTGCCCAGCCCTCAACGCTGCACCATATAGATACTATGCAATAGGGATATTCGATTCCCTAGCATTCAAACAAAACTTCTCCGTATGCCCCAAAATACCGCAGAAAAAACAAAACGCATGCAAACGCTCATACTTGAATACTATCCAACACCATGTCTTATCGCGTTTAATGAGTTTCATTCGGCGCTTGAGAGGTCAGGCAACATGTATAGAGACTCGTATACGATAAAAAGGCCTTTAGAGAGCCACTCAGTTGTCTTTCATCATATTTAACAAAAACCCTAATAAAGTTTGCATCTGTTCAAGGACAACATTCGTAGTGTAGGAAGATCATGCACTTGAACCCACATGTCTAGAGTATCCAACTTAACCTGGTTTGGCAATTCTCCATCCATCAACTGTCTACATACCAAGGAACTATTTTCAAAAGACCATGATAGGCTCAATGAGTGCTGAGGTAAATTATCTTTTCTACATTCGTACAATCACATAAATTGCGTCTTCCACATTAGAAAAGGGGATAAAACTAACCTTATATGCTCTCTATTTGCCTTATGTCACACAAGATTGGATTAAATAAGAACTTATCACCTTACAAGCCATCAAACCAAGCTTGTGTGTTCCATCCTTCAAGTAAAGCCAACTAGACACATGCATTGATATAAAGACAAAATAGAGGAGGAAGACAAAGGAACAAGAGAGAAGGAAAAGGATATCAAGTAAAAATAACCGTAGAAAAAGCATGATTCTAGAAGTCATAATGGGTGTGTGCAAGTGTGGTCCTACAATTCCCACGTCTCAGTTTCAAAGTTTACTCCTACATGTTCCACTTATGAGATTGTTAGGACACCACTTATGAAGCATGCTTTATTCGAGCAAAGAAATTATAACTTTCATAATCATTTTTCAAACCGTGGCAATTGGTACAACAATTATGCCAATAATCCTCATAATTAATTCCCCACCCCACACTTTATAAAAGGTTACATTGTCCTCACTCCTCAATGTAAAAATAAATAAATAAATAAATAAATTTAAGCATAAAGAGTGAGAATGAAGGGTTAATGATACCCCCCTAGGATGATTTTCAGCTGCTATGGAGTGTCAAAGCACGTGTGTTACAACTACATCAACAATAAAACTCCAATGATTGGCAAAAGTAGGAAAATGGAAAATTGTGCACAGACAGAAGCTTCACTCTAGATTTTGACATTAAAAAATGTTAAGAATTCAAAACATGAAAGTTGTAAAGCATTCTCTTAACGTTCCATAGACACTTGAATCATCTTGATTAGACATCCTATGAAGGAGATTGACTAATACACTATTGACGTGTCACATGAGTGGTATCCTCGAGGCTCATCAAGTTCATTTGATTTTCTAGCATTAATGTATCTTGAACCTCTGAAAGTGCTCAACATGAAAAGTTTAGAGGACTTCCTTGGCTTTCCATTGATACCTCAATTGGACTTCGTATGATAGGGTTAAGGCCAAAATATTCTCAACATGTCGCGAGTTTTCCTATTTTACCATTCTTGTTTAGAAATACCTTAAAAGTGAAAACCAAATGATAAAGAACTAAGTAACAAATTTACTGAATCTAAACAAGAAATAAACCAAATTGATTTGAAACCTTGTAAAGAATTATGAGTGTTTAAAAAAATTATTTGATATTCTTATACAAATATAATTAAAATAATTTTATTTTTTTTTGACTCATGTGTAAGACCAAAACCTCCCCAAAACCCCGTCTCTTTCTGAATTCTGAAGCCTAAACCCTAGAGGAAGCCCTCCAGGACTAGCAACTCTCTCCAATGGCGTCTCGCTGCCGCACCTTGTCAAGACCAGCCTTTAATCTAATCAGATCTACAGTCTCCAAACCCACACTAAAGCCCAATTTTTCCCTTCAGAGTACTAGCTCCCTTCCGACGCTTCCCAGGTAAGTTACAGGTGCTAACCCATTTTTTATTGCTGAATCTAAGTTTTGATTTTTAACCTTTGTTTTTGAACTTCAGGCCATTGCCTCAAATGGGTGCTCTTCAATCCCTGCTACCGCTCTACTCCGCCGTCTCTTCTGCCCGCCTCACCTCTTGCCTCGGCCTCGACTCTAAGTGCTCCCGCTCGTTGTCTCAGGGTATGCTCTGCAGTGCCAATCCAGGAGTTTGATACCTATTTTGTAATGTATCTATCTGTAAGCAAATCTTCTTCACTATATGGGTTTTGTAAGCAAGTCTTTCATTGACATTTGGTTGAAGAAATTTCTTTTGAACAAATAAGTTGATATTTTGGACAGTATGAATGCTTTTTGTTCAAATGAATTTAGACATAATACCTGTTCACCTCTTTTGCACTGAATATGGAGTAAATTTAACAGAAAACACCAGTATGTTGGTAACATTTTAGAGTACTATTGCTTTTGTGAAACCAGTTAAGACACTTATAGCTCCTAATGCTTAAGCTTGGAATTATGATGCGCTGTATTAGGCACATTTACAGTAATAAGAAACTGATGATGGGGTCTAGTCTTTGCTTGATAATGCATGTAGAATCAGCTCTAGTAACATTTCTGAGGAAGAATTAATTCCTATTTTTTGAGGCATGCTCTTCTAGTTTTGTTAGATTTCAGAAATCATTACCAAATCAAGTTTGAGCTTGAAAGAAAAAGTATGATTGTGGCCTTGCTGAGATTTTTAGTCAATCAGAAGATCATTTCACCTTGCAGTTGGTTTTTAAATCTTCACACATTACTATGGTTTGGTAGATTTCCAATTTTGAGCCAGTCCTATATATGATGTCTGTTGGACATTTTAATATTTTATGAAATATATTTTTGTTCTATGGGCTAAAAAATTGTTGATGCAATGTAACAAGTTGTGCCTCTTTCAAGTGCTGGTTATTCTGCTGGGATGGATTGATAAACATTAAAGATAGAGCCAAATATTTATATGACATGAATACCAGTCAATATAGTGATTCTGCTAGAGATGGATTGATGAATGAGAGACTCAAATATTTGGATGAGACGAGAGCCATTTAGTGTTAAAGCTAACCAGGTGAATTTGGTTTTTGAAATTTAATGAAATTTATGGTACTATAAGTGGGATATAAGTGTGAAAAGATTAATGGAAAACAAAGTGAAACATATCTGGATGGGGTCAATAGGAATTCTGGACATGCCATTGGCCCCTTGACTGAAAGGGCCTAGGTAACCTGCAGACATTGCCATTTTATGTACCAAAAACTACCATGATTCTAAGTAATCTCCTATGTACAAGGGAAACATCTGCTTGTAATATATTACGTGGACATACCATTAAGCCACAAAACCTATAGGAATACTAATTTCCTTTTTCTAAGGTTGGTGCAACCCTCACAATACTCATTGTGGTAACTGACACTAGTCAAATTTGGGTTCCAAGTTTTCGAAATCAAGCAAATAGGTTTTACTTCTGAAGCTCTACAAGACTTGTTGAAGCAACGCTGAAGGGTTAGAATCCTTGACACCACTAGAAAGAAGACCATCATAAGTAATGAAATCTACAAGTGGGTTTGAAGTCTCAAAGGTTCAAGAGAAAACCTTTCTAGGGTTTTTTTTTTTTTTTTTTTTTTTTTTTTCAATATCTCATATTATCAAAGTTCTTTTTACAAGCAGAAGAATAGGGCTATTTAGAGACCCTTAAAGTACAAGTCGAAGTAGCACAAGGTATTAGTGAATAAAGCATGGAATAGTAAAACCAAAGTTGAGCAGAAGATAAAAACATGGCTAGAAGACTTGGGAAAGGAACCTTAAAACTTCCATTGAATAGAGTCCAAGGTTTGGAAGCTTAAAGTTTCCATTTCAAAGCTTAAAGTCTCTATTGAAACTTTTGAAGTTAGAATAGGGTGTATTTAAAAAGCTTTAAAGGTTATGTCCAAAACATTAAAGATTCCGCTGAGGAAGATTGTTTGTTGAGAAAGATTACAGAGCTTTAAGTTTTTGAAACACCTCACGGGTTGCATTGTGTCTCACTGCTTGTCCTGCTCAGTGCCTCAGTCCAACTTGCATCAAATTCAGGTCCTTCCTTTCACCCAGACTCGTGCACCTTTGAGGGCCTCACAAGTTCAACAGTGTTCAAAACTTTAAAGGTTCTGTTTTGAAACTTGAAAGTCTTAGCTGAAACTTTTGAAGTTATACCAGGGTGTATTTATGAAACTTTAAAGGTTCCATACAGAATTTTAAAGATTCCCTATAAGATTGTTGTTGAGGAAGGTTACAGAGTTTTAAGTTTTTGAAACACCCTGCGGGCTGCCTTGCATCTCATTGCTAGTCCTACTCAATCCAATTTGCATCAAATTCATGTCCTTCCTTTCACTCAGACTTGGTGCAACTTTGACGGCCTCTCGAACCACTATTAGCATAGTAGTTGCTATCCTTTTAGCTCGAGCTCTTGCCACGGGACAGTCAGGAACTTGTAATTCACCAGCTGGCGAAGCTCTTAGATCCTTGTTCACATCAAAGGTATTCCTTTAATTCTCTGGAAAATCTTTGTTTTGAACACAATTTGGAAACAATTGTAAAATACATTGTAGCATTGGGATATTAGTGGTTTTTGAAACCCAAGGCATCCATGGAATAGGAATAGTTTGTAGCAAAATAAATAGTTTTGAGTTAGTTTCACAATCATGTTTATGCTGGTAAAGGCCAAAGATTCTATAAATTATAATAATTTGAGTAGTAAGTAACTTATAGCTCCCCTAATTTTATATTGTTCAGTTAATTGACAATTCTCCATGAATGATATGAAATTCTGTCCCTAGACACAATGCCCCTGTGGGTTGTGTGATCACTTATCCATTGAGCTTATTTGTCTGTCGGTATTTTTTTTTCTTTTCTCTAGATTTTTCTGCAACTATACTAAAATTTCTTTTCAGTTTACAATTCTAGAGCAGAGGCTCTCTTTTTTCTTTCTTTCTTTTTTTTTTTTATTTTTTATTTTTTATTTTTTTATGTTGTACTTTTCAATTGATCTGTACCAGAGAAAGTTCTGGCCAGCAAAACTGGCACTCTCAAAAACCCATTACTTGAGAAGGATTTGTGGTTCTGCCCCTTGCTCTATTCCTCCATCTGTCAGGAATGATGGGACATTGGGACTGCAAATGTCATTAATACTAGGGAAAATCCTTTATAGGAATAAAGATCAAGTGCTAAAGTTAAATACTCATACATCCAAGGTTTAGAAGACATACATCTGCCTTCTATGTACCTACTTTCTTTAGTTTAGCTACAGCTTGAAACAGCTTCAAGTAGCCTAAGGGGAATTAGAAGTTCAAGCCAATTTCTAACTAGTAGGTATTTATTGGCTGGTTTCTTTGCCTTGGTGGCAGTTACTTCCCTTTAAGGTGATCAGCCCTAATATGGATAAGTGCTTACACTTTCTACTTCAGTTACAGCATCCAAGCCAGAGTTCACTTTTGTTTAAGCCTCCCTTATATTACAGTTAAGTTCTTGGTTGGCCTAACATATTCTTAGATTGAGCAACATGAAGAGTAGGAATAAATAAAGTTGTTCTGCTTAGCAGGTAAAAAGAATATTGCAAACTGAAATGCAAGAATGTCTGCTGATACATGCTTATGATTTGTCAGCTTTTCAGCCAATACCCTCTGGTGATCTACCATGTCTTAAAAACATTAGTCCTTTATTTGTTGCTTATATCTTCATGTGGGTTCTCGAATAAGAGTTAAAAGCAGAAGAATAGAAATAGATGCAGTTTATTTCTTACAACCTGAACCAATATTGCCTAAACTATATTCTGTTGGTGATTGATTTCTTGAAGAATTAAAATTTCTGATGTTGGTAGGATATGACTTGGTGGATTTGTTGCTTATGCAGTACCTTTCTCTTTTTCTTTACAGAATTAGGTCTTTCTGTGCCTCGATAAGAGACTTACGCCAAAGATTGAAGATGTGGTTTGACATGGCATCTTATAACATGAATTTGGCATCATATGTTTCTCATACATCCTGTTTGAAAGTTCTGTATACTATAAATGTTGATGCACTACTTTAGAGTCTTCCAATTTATGCTACTATTTTCTTACATTTGCTGATTTGCATGACATCTCTCCTTCAAATCTCCAATTGATTAGTTGCACTGCTAATAATGGAGTACTGATGCCATGCCTGCTGAAATTCATTGAATAGCAGCAAAAAATGTTACTCCATACTTGTTTACCCCATGTCTTGATTTGCTTAGATTATGTATGCGAGAGGCTAATGAGTTGGAATATGTCTTTTCCTGAAAAGATAGTATTGATGCTTTATCTTTAGAACAAAGAAGAACCGAGATAAGAAATGCATATCTGTGCAATACTTCATCCTTGTCACAGTTAGATGGATGGTGATAAAAGGGTTTGTTTTATGGACATGGTGACCCTACTAGAGACTCTTTGAAGGTGCTGAATAGTGAATAATAATGGTTGGTAATTATTTTGATTTTTGATTAGTTTGTAGGAATGTGAAGTGCATGTGAGGAAGTGGGATGGTTGATGATGTAGTGTCTCCATGTCTCCTATCCTTTCCAAAGGCTTCTTGGTACCTGCATTCTTGTCTCCATGGTATCAATATCCTTCAGGATTTTCTACACCCATACTCTAATGAGATTGAAAACCGAGCAGGGTATCTTAAGTTTTATTACTGCATTTACTGTGTGGTTGAGAATTTGAACTCGTGTGTGCAACTATGGCTTTTGAAAGATTTGTCTGACTTGGTAGAGATTCTAGTTAAAGAGGTCATATGGTAGAGCTCCATCACCAGTAGTGTTGCAATTTCAGTTATTGGGATGGGGATAAATTTGCATTTTCTTCTTAAGATTTACCATTTTGACTATTGTGCCTTCAATAATTTTTGGCATATTCTCTTTTTTTTTTTTTTTTTTTTTTTTTTTTTTTTTTTTTTTTTTTTTTTTTTTTTAACGAGGTTTTCTCCTCGCCCTGTGACCTTAACCGGCAAAGGATCACAAGGAGGTAAACCAGCCTAAGTTACCTCTTTGGCATATTCCTGCCAGAGCCATAAGCCATCGACTCCCCACTATAAAGCAAACCTTGAAGAAAAAATTGAAGTATTAGTCAAGTTAGTGATGTTTAAATCTTTTTAAATTTACCTTCTAGTATGACATTGTATGTATTTGACTATAAAGTGAATTTCATTCTTTAACTTAAAGTGAACTTAACCAATAGTTAATAGAGGTAAATAAATAAAAAGAAAATAAAAACTTTTCTATTAGCTAGTTTTATTTTTTAATTTTTAAATTGTGTATTTAAAATAGTTGTAGGTATTTTCTTGTTAATTTTGAGTTTATGATTGCCCTGGGACATAGCTTAGTGGTGAAAGTCCGAGTGTGGTTGTGGTGGCCAACAAATGCTCAGGTTCAAATCCTGCAACAGATAAGATCTTGGGAAATAAGCAAGCACTCGGATCACAGCACTATTGATGCACATCCCACGATTAACTTTATCTCACAAGCTTCTCAAGGCAAGTTGTGGTTAGCAAATGCTTGGGTCCAAACCCTCCAACGGGTAAGGTCTTGAGAAATAAGCAAGCACTCAGGGCAAGGGACGTGAGGGATCTTTAGATATAGGGTTCAAACTTATTTTTGATTTTATTATGATATCATAAAAGTTTTCAATAGTTATTATTTTGAAATTAAAATTTATTATATTGAAAAAGATATATTACTACCAAATTTGTAAAGAAGATTGGCATATGGATGGGATGTAATTAATATGCACATAGAAAAGAGGTTGAAGAGGGCAGGTCTAGGTCGTTATTGGAGACAAAGTGACAAACAATTGATAAGGAACATGCAAATATTCCCATGCATGGCACCCCATTTACTTTAATTAAATGAGGAGTATATTAGTACAATTACAACATTTTTGAATTAATAAATATAATACAAATTTATAATCTCTTCACGCTCTGCATCTCACATATAAGAATAATGTTACAAGCTCTTCTTTTATTTTCTTTAATTCTTTCCCACTTATTGTTGTATTTTTTAATTAGACAACTAAATTCATTTTTTAATTAGTGACGAGGTCAGTCAATTCATTGGGTATGAATTGAAGCTACATCAGGAAAGGAAATTGACGAAGAAAAAAAAGTATTTTCCCACAAATAATTAAATGTTTGTAAATGTATTAAATGAATATCGAATTTTTTTAACTTCAAAGATCAAGGTTGCCTCCATATAGAATTAACTATACACAAATAAATCAAATCTTTTGCAAAATAAATTTTTTAGATCAATTAAAATTTTCAACTTTTGCAATTTATACCCACATTTTTTTATTTATTCATTTTGTTGTTGCAATTTAGCCTATTCTTAATTTTGAAATTTCTTTTTTTTTTTTTAATGAAATGAATTTTAAAAATCAAAAATCAATTTTTTTCACTTCCCATAAAATATAAATAACAAAACGTTAGAGGTGGGGATTTTCTAAACTATCTCCTGTCTCGAAAAATACTGGGGCGTTTGGTAAATAGCTGTTAATTGATAGTTGTTAGTTGATTGGGTTAGTGGATTTGACTAGTTAATAACATTAGCTAATTATAAAAAGATGTTTGGTAAATTTGTTGTTTTTTTTTTTAATACTGTAAATTTGTTGTTAGTTGATAGCTAATAAAAAAAGCTAGCTAGTTTGAATAGCTTTTTGAATTTTTGTGTTTTGATACAGTAAACTATTACAAAAATTAATTAATCATACACTTATATTGATTGTTTAACCAAATCAAACAGCTAATAGCGGTCAAATAAACCAAAAATGACTGATAAGTTAATTATATTATCAAACAGGCCACTGTCTTCTTAGGTTAGCTAATAAACAAATTTAGAAGAGTATATTTAATGTATTGACTAAGTGATAAGGAGTATATTTTTATTCTTGTCCCAAATAAATGAATTGTAAAATTCTTTTTCCTAATTTTGGGAATATAATTAAATGTAACAATTTATGGAGAGACAAGTATTTTATATTTAGTATATCGTGCACTGATTTTAGAGTTAATAAATTATTGGGATTTGGGAGTAACGTTGAAGAATCATATATAAACTTAAACTAAGGACACAAAAAGAAGAAAAACGTAAAATTATGACATTTTGAAAATTTTTATAATATGTTGAGTACAATAGAAGGAAGACATTGAAGTTTGGTAGGGTTTTGAGGTGTTCCATGTGTTGCACTACACACGTGCATGCATGCCTCTTCATCCCATCATCTTTATGGACGGTGGGGAGTCTTACAGTTTTTATCATTAATTAATTATTTAATATCCACACATCGCGCGTTACTTAATTTTTCTTTTTAAAAAACAGTGCATCAGTAGTGATTTCAAAGATAGTGTGACGATGTGCTATGGAAAATGTAAGTTTTTTTTTTTTTTTTTTTTTTTTTTTTTTTTTTAAATATGGAAAATGTAAGTTAATTTATTAATTATAAGGCGAGGCTTATCGAGTGTACATTAGACAAATTTTATTATGGCAGTGGTCCATGTAGTAACATGGATCATGAAGTACGTATCGTTCTAATTACACTTCAGTTATATTTGATAATATTATTTTTTGTTTAGTTTTATTTTTCACACGCACTAGTTTCATTACAGAATATGAAAGTATTATTTTAATTTTACTACAGTTTTATTTGACAACGATACATTGTTGCATGAGCTATATTTTTTAGTTTCATTTTTCACATACACTAGTTTAATTATAGTAATACTAAAGTATTATTTTAATTACACTTCAAGTTCATTTGACAATATATGTTATTGCATGACCTGGATTTTAGTTTCATTTTTTCACACACTAGTTTCATTATAGTAATACTACAGTATCATTTTAATTATATTACAGTTTCATTGTTTCATTTGACAATATATGTTATTGAATGAGCTCTATTTTTTAGTTTCATTATAGTGCGATTTATATCACTCGTGTGACTATGATGTTTAAACCCTTTTATTTGTCTGATACAATAAAATCAACATTACAAGTAAAATAAGGTAACACTTGATCAGAGACTTTTGTACCTTACTATCAGATTTAATATAATACTCATTATTATGTATGCTAGCATTTTTTTTTTCTATCCTACTATTGAAATCTTTTAAGGGGTGTTAGATGGTGATACGCATTTGGACTGCCCGTAGGATCGCCTAGTAGAGTAATAGAGTGCCACTTGGTCGTATACCAATAGAGTTCCACTCGATCAATAGGATTCCAATGGAGCACCACTCGGTCAGTAGGATTCCAACAGAGCACCACTCAGCCAATAGGAATCTAGAAGATTGCCACTTGGTTGCACCGCTCATATTGAAAAGCTTAGTGATGGGTAAAGATGCTCCAAGATTATTCATGAGATCGCCTAACAGAGAGTCACCCGATCGGTCCATTAGGGCTACTCGGTCAGTCTGCTACATGAACCACTTTGAAAGTTGAAGGTGATGGTACAAATTGCCTCTATGTACCTAGTGCATATAACAATATATGCATAGTATGGAATAGATGGGAGAATTCAGGCCAAATAAACTCATTTGTTCATTGTTCTTGAATTATTTAGAGAGAGTAGAGAGCATGGCTTCTTGAGTGTTCTAGAGAGAAGAAGAGGGGAAAAAGTCCCCATTACCAAAGGTTCAAGTGCCCTTATTTAGGCCTAAATGTTGACCTATTGACTTTGACCCGAACCGTTTGACCTCGACCCGACTACAAAACGGGAGCGTGGACACATAGGGAGGTCAAAGTCGGGAAATATTCCCTATCAAGTAACCCTCCAGTTTGTGTACTGACGTCAAGCTAATGAGGAAGGGTTCGGGTTGAAAAATATAACCGTATAGTCCGTGACTTACGCCGGTTGCCTCGTAAAAAACCATAGACTAAGAAAAAATCCAATGAGAAAAAATCTTAGTTCCCCCAAGAAAAAAAGAGCACAACCTTAAGCGCCAATGAGGAAGAGTTCGGGCTGGAAAAACTGACCGTAGAGTTAGTGACTTGCACCGATTGCCTCGTTAAAAACCTTAGACCAAGAAAAAACTCCATCGGAAAAAATCTTAGCTAAGAAAAAAAGAGCACAACCTTAAGTGCCAATGAGGAAGAGTTCGGGCTGGAAAAACTGACCGTATATTCCGTGATTTACGTTGGTTGCCTCATTAAAAACCTTAAACCAAGAAAAAACCCCATGGGAAAAAATCTTAGCTATGAAAAAAAGAGCACAACCTTAAGCACAGTCTTTTGGACTATAAGGGTCGTCCGAACTCTAACGATCTAGGGATCAGATTTACGATATGATTGAGATGTCAAATTTTACCAATCTAGTGACCGGATTATTAGTTATGACCGGGAGGTCGAATTAATCGCAATTTAGAGATTCAATTTTACCAATCGTTGGATTGGACTTACCTATAATCTAAGGTTCGAATCTTACCAATCAAGAGATCGACTTTCGCCATTAGGGAGATTGGATTTTTAATGAGATCTAGTGATGAAGTCTTACCAATCAATGGATTGGAGTTATTCATGGTCTAGGGACCTCTATTGATCTTATCGATAATTGATGGGAATGTTTTTCCCAATGCCCTTTACTCGAGCTAATTGGTTGTAGCTGGTTTAAGCTCGGTTAACCTCGATCTAGATTACCTGGTTAGAAGATCGTTCTTAGCCGATCACACTCGGTTGGTTTTTATTACCACGTTAATCATTATGACGGGTTTTTGAAAACCAAAATAATTTGAATGGGGCATTTTTTTCCCTTTTTATGCTCGGTTTACGAATTGAGAATCCCATGTGGAGGGACGCTAGGAAACCCGAAAGTCTATTGGGACCGTGAAGGTCAATATGCTCGGGAAGTATGCTATGGTGCGCTATAGTCACCAAGGTCACTTGCTCGGGAAGTATTCTATTGATTTTCCTCCTCTGAAGACAACTCTAGAGGGTATTCAGAAGTATCTCCAAGAAAAGGCTCGCTTCGGGTAGACCGAAGCAACCTTCTCAGTTCTTTGGCTTCTCTCTCCTTGATACTTCGAGAGGATCTTCTTTCGGACTGGCTTCTATCAGCTTTTCCCTTTCCTTTGTTAATCTAGCACACAGAGAAAGAAAGAAGCTAAAGCGAAGTTAGTGGGATGTTTCATTCCTTTCTCCGGATGGCTCCTTTTATAAGGCATATTGAGGTTCATGAGAGTTGATAAATGACCCTTCGAATAACCATTCAATGCGCATAACTCCAAAATGTCTTGGATTTATCACCATTTAATGCATGTGACTCTCGGTTATTGGAGTTATCTGACATCTGCATTTATAAGAATAAATATAACACCTCTTCAATTTATTTCGATCATCCGCAATTCATGACGAAGTGTAGAAAATCTTCCTTTGCTAAGAGGTTTTGTAAGAATATCTACGAGCTGATCATCTGTATTAATATACTCTAACGAGATATCCTTCTTTTCGACATGATATCGGATGAAATGATATTTGATATCAATATGTTTCGTCCTTGAATAAAGCACGATAGCGCTCGTGTTATCACACTTAATACTCACTTCTTGTGCTATAACACCATAATCTTTAAGCTGTTGAGTCATCCATAGTATTTGCGCACAACAACTTCCAGCCGTTATATATTCGGCTTTGGCAGTACTCGTGGCTATTGGGTTTTGCTTCTTACTGAACCAAGAAACAAGTCTTTCCCTAAGAACTGGCATGTCCTAGAGGTACTCTTTCTATCTATTTTGCATCCAACAAAATCAGCATCAGAATAACCAACGAGTTCAAAAGATCCTCCCTTCGGGTGCCAAAGTCCAACACTTTGCGTTCCCTTGAGGTATCTTAATATCTTCTTTGCTGCACTTAAATGGTGTTCCTTGGGGTTTGCTTGAAGATGATCACATACACCACCGCAAAGGATATGTCAGGCCGACTTGCAGTCAAATATAGCAACGAACCAATAATCCCTCTGTACTTGGTTTGATCTACTTCTTTTCCTTCGTTGTCTATATCCATACATAACGAGGTATTCATTGGAATTTTAACCGAGGACTTCCCATCAATTCCAAATTTCTTGATGAGATCCTTGGTATATTTTGCTTGATTTATAAAGATTCCCTCTTGTCCTTGCTTGACTTGAAGTCCGAGAAAGTAATTGAGTTTTCCCATCATGCTCATCTCAAATTTTCCTTGCAAGAGTTTCGAGAACTTTTCGCATAGAGAATGATCTGTACTTCCAAAAGTAATGTCGTCCACATATATTTGTACCAATAATATGTGTTCTCCATCCTTGATCCAAAATATAGTATTATCCACTTGTCCATTCGTGAATCCACAATTAATAAGGAAACACGAGAGAGTATCATGCCAAGCCCTCGGCGCTTGTTTCAATCCATACAAAGCCTTTCTTAGCTTGTAGACTTTATCCATCCCTACTTCAGAATGAAATCCAGGAGGTTGCTCAACATATACTTCTTCCTCTAAGAGTCAATTGAGGAAGGCACTCTTGACATCCATTTGGAATACCTGAAGTCTTTGTAGGCTGCATAGGCAAGAAAAATTCGAATTGCTTCTAATCTTGCTATGAGTGCGAAAGTTTCATCAAAATCGATGCCTTCTTCTTGGCAATATCCCTTGGCAACGAGTTGAGCCTTATTCCTAACAATGACTCCTTCCTCATCCATTTTATTCCTAAAGATCCATTTTGTCCCAATGACATTTTGATGAGTAGGTGTAGGAACCAATTCCCATACTTCGTTCCTTTCGAACTGATGCAGCTTCTCTTACATGGAATTGACCCAATCTGAGTCACTCAATGCTTCTTCCATAGTCTTCGGCTTGATCTGTGAAAGGAAACATGTCATCATGTATTCACGAATTAATGTACGAGTTCTCACACTATCTCTAATCTCTCCAATGATTTTCTCCTAGGGATGATTTCTCAACCATCTTAAGTCTGGTTGAAAAGTCACGGGAGGAACCTCTTCATCTACTTCATGTATATTTGAAGTTGTTGCTTCTTCTATGATCTCGATTTGCACTTGCTCGGTTGACTCATCGTTCAACAATTCAGTCAAGTAAATTTAACTAGGTTAGGCTGTCGAAAAGTTTTTCCGTTGTTGTGAATAAAGCATTTGTTACCGAAGATATGAAAGTAGCTTACAACTGGTTTCTTGCCTTTCCATAATTCATAGAGAGTGATCCCATGAATTTGGTGAATAATGGATCAGTTTTGAGTGAAACATGCTGTGTTAACAGCTTCGGCCCAAAACCTCTTAGGCAAGCCGGAGAAAGCTATCATCGTCCTTGCTACTTCCTAGAGAGCTCGATTCCTCCTTTCGGCTACTCCATTCTGCTGTGGAGTCCTTACCGTTGAGAGTTGATATAGAATACCATGTTGATCACAAAAATCTTATATCACTTTGTTGACAAACTCTGTACCTTGATCTGATCGAATCTTGATTATGCCCATACCCTTTTCTGTTTGAAGTTGCCTCAACAGTTCGGGTAACATTTCCTCGGGCTCATTCTTCTTTCTCAAGAGTAGTGCCCATGTATACCTCGTGTATTCGTCTACTACCACTAAGGTATACTTTCGACCACTTAGAGTGACAAGGTCGACTGGACTGAATAAATCCATATGTAACAAACTTAAAGGTCTAGAGTTCGTGTCATGAGACTTGGACTTGAACGAAGACTTAATTTGTTTCCCTTTTCGGAAAGCTTCAAAAATCTTGTCTTTATTGAATGTCGTATTTGGTAGTCCCTCTACCAAAGCTCCTCTAGCTAGCTTATTAATGGCTTTAAAGTTGAGATGGTTAAGTTTGTGATGTCATTCCCAACTTAGGTCATTTTTACTCTTTGCTACTAGGGAAGCATTCGGCTTTGCTGATTTCCATGCAATCACGTGAATCTTCTTTCGCCTTTTTGCAGATAGAGCTATTTCTCCATTTTCTTCATTGATCACACAACATTGATCTTTGGAGAATTCGGCTTTGTAGCCATTGTCATAAAACTAACTCATGCTAAGTACATTGAACTTCAATCCTTGAACAAATGAAACATCACGAATGATTAGTCCATTCTTGACTTTATCTCCAACTCCTTTAGTTTGGCCACTGGATTCTCCACCGAATACTACTTTAGGACCATTTACTTCCTTGATGTTGCTCAGCTTAAATTTATTTCCCGTCGTATGTCTTGAGCAACCGCTATCCACGTACCATATGGTCTTGTTATCATACAAACAAAGATCAGTTTGTTTTAGGTACCCATGCCTTCTTGGGTCCTTTCGGGTTAGCAGTTAGCTTGGGCATCCATGCGAACCTAGAACTCGTCAAGTTCATCATTGGTCCTCTATACCCATTAAAAACCTTATAATCATACGGGATGGAGTAAAACCTTTGGACTTTTTAGGTGTATAGATTTTCTACAATTGGTGTTTTGGCTTATTGGTATGCACCCTAGTATAAGACGCTTGCTTATGTCTATGATGTCGTTGGAGTTGCGCTTTAGTCATCGGCTCATAGTCTATAAACCAGTCTCATTGGAAAGGAAGAACATTCTAGCACCTCTCATTGACCTACTAGATGATCTCTAAGGTTTGGTATACCCACGCCTATCGTTCGGGTAAGCATTCGTCCTACCCTGAGGTTGACCTTTGCTTCGCGTTTGTAAATGATGTTGCCTCTGGTTGGTTTGGGAATTCACCCTTGATTGGTTGTTACCTCGTGGTTGATCATTCGTGTAATAGCCATTATGGTTATTTGAACGATATCTATACCGAGTAGTGTTCTTGACACTCTTCAGGTTACCATTTGAGGAACTTCCTTCTACAACTCGTTGTTCAGCCTCAACATTTGATTGTTGGCTCGTCATTTGTGGTTTCTTTCCCTTATCAACACTGGTCATTGGCTCGGGGTATAAGGTTTGACCTTGAACGAACACAGAGTTTAAACCTCCACTAATAGAAGGGTTTGTGGGTTTGGTCAATTGGACTTATGCTAGAGAGCTGGAACTGTAGCTGAGTCTGGCTCTATTCCTAAATGGTCTTTGATCATCTACCATTCGGTATATTATTTCAGACGAATTAGTAAATGCCGTAATTACCTCACGCAATTTTTTCTCTCTAATTTCTCTTGATTTGCACTCTTCCTTAATTAGATGAATTTGCTTCTCGAGCTGACCCACCGAAGTAAGCATCTCACTATTTTTAAGCACAAGGCTTTCGAGATCTTTTCGTTCGGTCAATAGTCGAGTATTCTCTACTTTTAGTTTGGAGTGAGTGTGTTTAATCACCTTGAATTCCTTTATCATTTTGAGAAATGAGTCCCTAGGATTTTCATCACACCTAGATTCAGAATTGCAATCATAAGAGGAAGTTTGAGAGTTTACCTCTTCTTCTTCTGCCATAAGACATATGCCCTCATCTGATTCTTCATGGCTGTAAAGGTAGATGAGTCTGTTTTCATCTTCTGAGCTTTCACTATCAAAGCTCGAGCTTGGCATACATGGCTCATCATCCTTTTATTCGGATTCTTCTTCAACAGCTAAAGCCTTTCTTCTTCGGTCACTCTTTTGGTTGCTACCAGAGTAGTTAGAGTTGTGACCGCTATTTTCTGTAGATGCATTCCTTGGGTTAGATTGACTACCAGATCCCTTGGATTGATCTTGATGTTTTCTAACTATAGGATATGGACATTCAACTTTGAAATGACCATGCTTTCTGCAGTTGTAGCATAGCATTTGCAAGTGTTTGGGTTCACGAGTTCTTGGACCGTTTATTCTTTCTGCATGTCTTTGTCTGGATGACTTCGGGTTTCCCGAATTGTCATGAGATTGATTCTTGCTCATGAATCTTTTGAATTTCTTGATAAATAATGCAAATTGATCGTTAGTGAAAAAATCAGCAGGGTTAGCATTCGACCTTGTAGATGAGGATGGTTGTTGACTTGCAATCAGTGCTATGTTCATTGTCTTGAGTTCAGCTTCGTGTATTGCCTCTCATTCAAATTCATAAGCCTTCATATCACTAAAGATCTAAGGGGTATGAATCGTCTTTAGATCTCGATGATCTCTCATGGCAATTACTTTCATCTCCCATGACTTTAGAAGACCTCGGAGAATTTTGAGATTGATCTCCTTCTGAGTCAACTCTTTTCGTAAATCTGCCACTTCGCTTAGTAGCTTCATGAACCGGGTCTCCATGTCAGCGATTGATTCGATTGACCCCATCTTGAAGTCCTCAAACTTCTTCATGGCTATTGTCAACTTATTTTCTTTCTCTTTCTCATCTCCCTCTCCAATGAGCATGAGAGTCTCCCAAATCTCTTTGGCTGTCTTGCATTTTCTAACCCTTGGGAACAACGTCGTCTCTTCCAGGGTTTTATACAGTATATCTCTGGCAATGTTGTCGAGATTACTTCAAGTCCTCTCCTCTGGACCAAATGACGACTCGGGTGCATCTGGTCCTCCTGCAGCACGGTTCGGGTTGGCCATCATAATCACGATAGGCCCATCTGTTATGACGTCCCACATCTCATCGTGTGTTGTAGAGAGATGAGCCTGCATGTGCACCTTCCAATCATCAAACTTAGAAAGGTTAAACATTAAATGCCTCGAATGATGATGATCCGTTTTTATTTAAAAAAAAAATAAAAAGGAGTGCAAAGTAAAATTGAAGTTCTGTTATTTTTCAAAAGAGATCTCCAAGCAGTATGCACAGAGTGTTTACCGTTCAAGGAATCGACTCTGATACCACTTGTTGGTCCCGATGGGTAGCTACGTGAGTCTAGAGGGAAGGGTGAATAGACTCGCGAGGGTTTTCCAAAAATTTCTTCACAAGTAATTATCTTTTTGAGATAATACTTGGTTAGAGCAATAATCGCAGTGGAAATAATTGTTATTCAAAATTTTAATTTGACTTTGCACACGTTTGGGATATTTGGTAAAACGTTAGGCTTGGTATGAGATATGCAATGCAATAATGGAAATGCGTAAGTAAAGAGAGATATAGATAGAGATTTTTATAGTGGTTCAGCAATTAACAAAACCTACTCCACTATTCTTCACAACTTGTGAAGGATTTCACTAATATCTCTTTTCTTAGTACAATAATCTACACAACGTGCTCCCTTGATCACAAAGTCGGGCAACGCACGCTTCAAAGGTTTTTCGACTCTTCAAGTTTACTCTGCCTCATTATACTTTCTCCAAGTAGAGTTGGTTGTTGATGATTTGATTCTTGCATTCTCCAACTTGAAATCTTGGTTTTGATATTCTTGGATTAACACTAGAGCAGCACAAGATTTCTCCTAAAAGCTAAATGGAACTTTTGAAGCTTTTTCTCTCTTACACACTAGATTGATTATAGTTTATGAGCTTGTAGCTTGCAATATCGTAGATGGACAAGCAACCTCATATGAATGAGATTGGGTTATTTATAGGTGAGAATTCGTGTCCCGTTGGAGGGAAGACAAAAATTCAAAACCCTTTTTCTTTTCCAGTGTGTAATATCTGCTAGATATTGAGCCCATGTGGGTGTTAGTACTTTGTAACCGTTTGAACCTTAATGTGTATAGACAATTTGTCTTTTTGTCTTACACAAAAGGACATGACTTTAATACTCCTTGGGATTAGTTCCTAACACTTCAATTTGTCCAAGGTTGATCACCCATGATTTTAAGGTTTCAGACAGTAATTCGCTTAGAGAATGTTCTCTGGCTTGTCCACACGAGTAATGACTGGCTCGTGCCTTAATGCTTAATATTGAATGATTGACTTTATCATTCTTCCCAATAACTCCTCGAATGATTTTCTTTATCATTCGGCCTTGATTGTCTTCAAGAGGTGAGCCTTTCCAGGATTCGGCTTCTTCATACCTCTTGGTCTTGTTCTCAAGATCTCATGTTTTCGGCCTTGAAATCTTCAATTCTTTAGATGATTCATGCTTCATGACCCGTCCTTGGATGCTTGGCTAACTATGATAACCTAAGGAACAAGAGTTCTAGAGTATGCCAACGACTTGTCCATGTTCTCGGCCTATTCTAAGACAATCTAAGGTAGCGTAAAAATTAGCTAGGGGTCTAAACTCCTACTATTGGTATCATCAAAATCTCAAAACTAGGGGTTCCTAACAGAGAGCTTTGAAGTGTTGTGTATGTCTTGAGATCTTTGAAGTGTTAGTGTGGTTTGATATTTGTGTTGAGAACGGCTAGAATGTTGTAAATATTGACAAGATATTTCTAGATTGTACAACAAATAAACTATATAAAACACATAGATGTGGCATCACGAACATGATTAATTCTAAGAAGACGCTCAATAATATGTCCACTTGAATCCACACATCATATAAACACATCATCTTCTCTTTAACTGACTTATCTCTCGACTCATCATCTATTATTTCAAATATTTCTTCACCAAGATCATTGATTATTATTTCAATTGCCACACTTGGAATCGCATTAGCTATATCTTTTTGAATATTTGGAGTAGTCTTTTGGTGATTTTCAGGTGCATTTCTTATCACTACATTGACAAAATCTTCATTATTATCAACAAAGAACTCTAAGATCTCAAGAAAGTTTTCTCGGTTACTTGATTCATAGCTTTCAACATGTCCATAAAAAAAATGAAGTCCTTGCTTTAAAAACAAAGTGGATATATTCATAAAAAAAATGAAGTTCTTCTAAGTGAGACAAAGAAATCTATATATTGTACGCTCAAAACTGATAATGGTAGAATGAGAACTTGATTGCCAAAGTAAACACATTAGAGATTGGAAAATAGAGAAATCGTATGGTGCTTGTTAAGCATCTCTTGGTACTTTTGGTGTTAAAAACCTTCCAATGCTTTGTTATTTTAAACACCTTCTGGTGCTTATTGCGTAGCACCATTTGGTGCTCTTTAGAATTGAAACACCTTCCGATGCTTTGCGATTAAAACACCTTAGGTGTTTTGTGTTCAATCAAGCAGCTTCCGATGCTTTGGGTAAGCAGTGTTACATACTTCCCAATCACGAATTTCGTGGTGTAGTGTACCCTTCAGGTGTCATCTTTTCGTACCATTCTGGAATGCGTTAATTCTAATTTGAAGGAATTAATTCTGATTGAATTTAAATTTATTTTTTAAGAATTAACGTTTGTAACCGTTGTGTAAATTTCTAGATTAAATATGTCTATTATTGGAGGTTACAAACTGATTTTTTTTTTTTAAGGTAAACGTAGCTATTCCATTAATTCATAACACAAAACGTTTACATCAATGATCAATGAAATGGTAAACCATTCCTTACAGTCAGACATAGAAACAACTTTTCTCACTATGCTATAGAAAACTTGAATCGCAAACTGTTTCATAACTATGAAGCTATGTTCCTTTAGGGAGCTTAAAGCTTCATCAAAGATCTGGGTCTTCATCATCATTCTTTTTTGCTCGCCCAGGATAAGATCAACACTTGTCGAAACCAAGTTAAACGATTTATGCTAATGAAAATGAAAAACTCGTGAAAGTAACGAGAGAAAAAATGCTCATGAAACTAACGAGAGGAAAACACAATAATAGAGAAAATAAAAAGTGGGTAAAGTCAAAGTAGGGTTGGGAGTTCAAGACTACCACACACAAACCCCAATACCTACCTACTATTATTTTATTCAAAGGGAGAGAAAACGCAAAAAGATGATCTGCGGCGGTGGCCGGAGGCGGACGGAGCTGCGACGGTGGTCAGGGCAGAAGAAGAGCGAGAGCAAACATAGAAGGTGACCGAAACCGCCGGCTCAAAGCTCCATTAGAGCTCCGGCCGGAGGCCGGCGGTGGAAGCCGAAGTTGAGCAGCAGAGAAAGGCGTTTGGTTTTAGAGGGAAAAGGGAGGCAGCATTAGGGTTACAAATTGATTTTTAATCAGTGTTAATGTCATGAGTAAATATTATTTGACCACTTCTCCTATATATAAACCGTGTTGAGAAGTTGATTTGCATACACACAACTACAAAATTATTTTCTCTCTTGAAAATTCCTCTCTCTAAACTTCTTCTCTTTCTCTTTTAAGATGAACTTGTGCAGGGCTGGTCCTGAGCACGGGCGGGATGGGCGACCGCCCAGGGCCCCATAATAGAAGGGGCACATCCATATATATGTATATGTATACATATATCTATTATAGTATTATAATTAGTGTTATAATTATGTTAAAAATAAAAAAATTAGTGTTATAATTATATTAGAAAACAAAAAATTAAGAATAGATGTGACTGTAGAAAGCTGAGAATCGACGCTTAATTAAATAATTTAGAAATACAATAGACACGGGGAGTCGAGGACACCTAATTATCTTTTCTCTATTAGAATCGAGTCAATCGACACCTTAACCGGCTAACTCATTCGTCTGCTTCAATAAAAACATTTTCCAATTCGATTAATCAATGATTGTTCATTTGTTTGTCAATTTGGGCCCCATTGTCCGTTGTAACTTGTAAGTTTTCTTCTATTTGTAATTTGTTCGGTCTTTATTTCCTATTCAACACATCACACCTATAGGGCATTAGGGATTTAGTGCTATAAATTTATAATCCTCTAATGAGTAATGTTTATTTGGATAATGAATTTTGTGATTTCTGTAATACTAGAATATATATATATATATATATATATATATATATATATATATATATATATATATATATATATATATATATATAATTATCCTGAGTTACTGAGTTCTGTCTAACCCTCTATATTTACATGGATAGATAGTGAAAGAAGAAATGAACAAAAAATTGTAGTTGTGGAGCTGTTTGTGATACTGACTGAGGAGAACTTTTTAAAAATATTCAGGTGTTTTTGTTCTTTTCTTATGCACAGTTTTTAAAATTGTTTTATATAAAGTTACCTAAAAAGCATTTGTGTGATGGTGAAAAAAGAAAAAAAAAAAAAAAAAAACAAGTAGAGCAGCTAATAGAATCACAAAGAGGAGATATAAATAAATTTTTCAAAAAATCAAAACAGTTTAATGAAAATTTGAAACAATCTAAAGAAAATTTAAATGACCAATACCATTTTCATGACGATTTTGTGTATTGAGAAGGATATGCTAGAGAATGTTAATCTTGTTGCAATTATCGATGATTTTGCATAGCACGTAGAATTTTTTTGTCATGATTACTTTTGTATTTAAAAAATGTTAAAAAATTTCTAATAGTATTTCATGTTATTTGATATTATTATTTTTTAGTATTATTACATTTAAATTTTAGTTTTTTATATAAGGGGCCCATTTTTTTAATTTTGCCCGGGCCTCTAAAATGTTTGGACCGGCCCTGAACTTGTGTTCTTCACTGTTCTTATTTTTTGGATTTAATCATTGAGTGCTAAACTACTTTTAAATCATAAGTTCATTTTATCTTGAGAAACTTTGACTACAATGCTGCTAGCACATTGGGAGATATCAAATAAAGTTTTGAGAAAAGTGTATCAGACTATCGAATTTGTTAACTGAAACTTTTCATTTTTGTGCTTGTTTTATCAAATTTTTTTTATAATATTCCAACAATTTCACTATCAATGTTAACTGTCAATAAGAGAACAATTTTACAGTAAATTAAAATTGAAAATAATTTAATACCCCATAACTAAATTTGATAGTTTTAAAAGTTAAGAACTAAACTTAAAAATAAGTGATAATCAGAGTACTAAATTTGGAATTATCTCAATAAACAAACAGTGTGAAACTAACAAACTCAACTTGCCAAAGACCTTGTGGTCAAGTGGCATATGATGTCCCGATTAATATTCCCACATGGATTATGGGAGTGGGTTCGAGCCTCAGTGGAGAAAATTGTAACTGTTGATTCGTTGTGCTTCAGTAGCTATGAACAGATACTACAGAGTCAGTAGTACTCAGAAAAAAAAAAACAAACTCAACTTAATTGTGTGGAATGAAAAAGGCAAAAAAAAAACATTAAGAGTGGATGGATTAGGTGCTTGTGTACAAGCTGGAGAGAGGCACGTGATGACTGTTAAAACTGGGAATCAAAATAGAAAATTAAAGAAACATAATCCTTTGATTTGTGTATGTATATGATGATAAAGTTTCACCACAAAAAATTGAATTGCCACACCACTGCTTCTCTGCAATATACAGCTACCTCTATAGCTTTCTTTAACCCTGTCAATTTATTATTATTATTATTATTATTATTATAAACAATTATTATTATTAGTTGCAGGTTGTTGGTGTGCAGTAGACATGCATGCAGGAATTGCAGGGGAGGGAGTTTTTATTTGTGTAAATCAGTATTAAATTACATATATACCACATAGTCTGTACTTATTAATTAATTAAAAAGATTAAGGACAGGCCAGGCTGTGGATCAGCGATGCCTAGGGATCGCACATTCACCAGTAATTTGTTTATGTATGTATATATTATTATTAGCATCTTAAGCTGTATACAAGAAAATTTTCCTGCTGGTAAATGTCAACGTACATACACACACACACTAGTGTTATTACTTATAAATAAATAAATCTTTGCATGTTACAGTAATTATAGTCAAGTGTTTAACAAATAAAAAATAAAAAACGAAGTTGGTAATTTAGTATTAAAAATTGAAACATTCATGTGATTCTAGTCAATTTTTTAACCAAACCCAAAAAGTATAATTTGATTTGAATCGATAGATTTGCACATTGTCATCTAATTTATAAGGGCATATTTGTTCACTGAAAAATGTTTTCTAAGGAAAATATTTTTCGTGAAAATTGATTTTTCTTTTGTTTGGTTCATGGAAATTAAGTATTTTCTCGAGAATGAGGAAAACATTTTCAATGGCCCTCCTTGATATTTTGTTTTCTCTGGAAATCAAGTAGGACAATTATGTTCTCACAAACTTTTCTTAATTACTATTATTATTATTATTGTTGTTGTTATTATTGTGTAAGGTATAATTGTATTTATACTCATTATTCTTCATAATTTTACACCCAACCAAATAATAGAATTCATATTTCCAGTAATTTCTTTTCCGCTCACCAAACAATGAAATTCATTTTCTTAGAATTTTAATTTCATTTCCCTTCAAATATTTTTCAGTAAACCAAACAGGTTGTAAGAGAAAGGAGAATTGTAGCTTCATTAGGAAGGATAATAACTCCAACCAAACCATACACATACACCATTTCACGATATTGCATGTCACATTTACTAGTGGTAATATTATTCTTTTAATTAACTTGTTCTCGTACTCTTCTTGCATTGGCCAATGTCACAATTAGATCGATAAGGTTCATCTGGGTGCTACAAATGGTGATGGGTCAAAGTATTTAATTTGAACATTATTAGCCTACACATTTGGATGCTAATGACATTTCACATTATTCCTCATTGGGGAATAGGGGTTTGATGCAACTTCTAGCAACATATATGATATTTTGGAGAGTGAATGAGCTTATTTTTCTTGGGTCGTTTCAAGTTTTCTTTTCGGCAGAAAGAAGAAGGGCAAAGATAAAGTTTATTGTTAATTATTAGAACAAGGGAAAAGATAAAGTTTATTATAGTGTAAGTTACTATTGTTGTTGATTTAATCATTACTTTGAGAGTCAGATCTTTGTCGTCTCACCTTTGTCACTGTTTTTCTCATTGTGTTTGTAATAAATTTTTCATTTTTTTTTTTTTGAGTATACTCTAGCCTAGTAATAGAATATATGTTTTTTTAAAAAAAAGTTAATTAACTCTTCTTTTTTTTTTTTATGATAATAAGAAGATATATTCAATGGGGTTTATGAATTATATTGGGCGAGTGGTCACTTTAAGTTGTAATTCCAAGCAAAACGGTCAAACTAGAGTGGGATGAATAGAAATTTTGGAAAATGTAGGAAAAAAAAAAAAAAAAGATTGGACTGTGATTCCTCACATGGTCTGCATGAAAGTAGGCAAACGTCTAAATCCTATCCCCTAAATAATTAATACAATAAATAGAAAAAAATATTAATTTTTACTTTTAATATTCTATCTTCTTTTCTCGAGAACCATGGGACAAGGAGGGTGGGTGGTAGAATTGAATTCTGTGCTAAAGATATATGCAATGAAGTTATCAAATTAAACAGCCAAACAGGTACCAGATTTCAGTGAGAGTGTAGCAGAAAACAATGTAACTTATGATGTTTCTATCATCCCTATGTGTACCGTGTAGTACAATATATTCTTAGGGTTAGGAGTAAACAAAGAATTGATGATGTACTGCCTTTCGCTAACATTCTCTGCTCTGCTAATTTCTTCCTTCATTCATTCACCGCCCCTCACTGAAATTCACGTTAATATATATCCACCATCCTACCAACATATATATATATATAGACGCGCTCAGGGTGAGAATCGATGTCCGGCTATGAGAAATATGGTAACGAATCTGAATTGTTCATCTAAAAAGATCATATCAACAGATCATATATAATTTTAAAAGAAAACATAATTGATATTTTTGTAAAATGACACGAACTTTGAAGTGCAAATAACATATATGGGTTAAATGTACAAGTAACATGTGCAAGTGTTGTGCCCCGATTTACACTCCCACATGGATGATGGGAGTGAGTTCGAGCCTCAGTGGAGGCAACTGTTGACTATTTGTGTTTCAGTAGGTTGAGAAAGTAGCTAGGAACAGATACTACAATGTAACAGAGTCAGTAGTACTCAAAAAAAAAAAAAACATGTGCAAGTGTTGTGGAGTTTTTTGCATTTTTAGTCCCACGACTATAGTGATACTTGCAGGATTGGTTCACGACTTTCAAACTTTGCAATTTTAGTCCATGACTATTGTTTTAGTTGCAAAAATGGTCCTTCCGATGCCGGAAAACAAAAATCGACGGATTTTCCGGCAATTTTTCGCCAGAAAAAATGACATATTTTCCGTCAATTTCTCACCGGAAAAAAAATTCTCCTTTCAAGTAGAATTAAAATTGACATTTCTAAAAAATTAATTTAGTTTACTTTTTATTCAAAATTGACATTTCTAAAAATTTCCCTTTGTGTTGGCAGATGTTACTACTGGGCAAAATTATTCAAATATTATTTTTACTTTTTAGTTTAAATTTAATCTTAATAATATTATTTTTTGTTGATCTTGAATTTGTATTAATAATTTTGAATTTGTACTTAATTGGCTAAAAAGTAAATATAATTTAAATTTAAACGAAAAGTAAAAATAATTTTGAATTTGTATTTAATTTTACTAAGATTAACTTGGCTACGTATGCTTTTAGAAATGAATTAGTTTTAACTTTAATTAGTTTACTAAAATTAAAAATAATTAAATTGACTACATATGTTTTTAGAAATGAATTTGTTTTAACTTAAATGAATTGTTTAGAAATGTCAATTTTAATCCTATTTGAAAGGAGAATTTTTTCCGGCAAACAATTGCCGGAAAATTTGTCGGTTTTTGTATTCCGGCGCTGGAAGGACCATTTGTGCAACAAAAACAATAGTCATGGACCAAAATTGCAAAGTTTGAAAGTCGTGGACCAATCCTGCAAGTGCCACTATAGTCGTGGGACTAAAAATGCAAAAGACTCAAGTGTTGTGTAAGTAAAGTCATTTAAAAGTGCAACCATTTACAATATAGATTTCAAGTAATTTACATTTTACATTGGTGCAATTAATGACAATGTTTGGTGCAACTAATGATAACGTTAGATGCGCTTAATAATGTTACTCGGTGTATATATATATTGTTGCACTATATGAACTGAAGTTGTTACTTACACTTTTAGTATATTTTACTTGCACTATTGTTGCGCACTTTATGAAACTATTGCGCACTTTATGAAACTATTATTGTATTTTTAACACAATTTAATGTAATTTCAAAGTTCAAATTACTTTTTAAAAAAATGTCACCGCATTTTTTTTTAAATTACTTCTGATTCGTTTGATCTTTCCAGATAGATGATTGTGATTGATTTTTAGTTCTCTTATGCATCCATTATCATTTGGTCCGTTTCACACACACATACACACATTTACACATTCAAAGTTAAAATTGATATCAACACATTAATGCATTATATAGTCTCTTTACTCTAAACTGATAATTAGACTGTATGGAAATACACGTCTTTCCGTGTAAAATAACATAAATTAAATCATGACTAAAACATCATATAAAAATATGTAAAGAGGGACAAGCTAAGTTAGAAAAGCTACAAAATTCAACTAGTTAAATCTATGTCTTTTGTAATGCTGCCCTTTGATTCAAATTAGAAAAGCTACAAAAATCAACAAGTTAATAAGAATCCAATCCAATTCAGGATGCTGAGGAAACTAATTTAATCTCTATAACATAAAGTAACTAAAATTAAAATAAAGGAAAATAAAATTGTCTACTGGCACGTGGCTGCCTGGCCTCACTAGATCAAGTGCCGGAAATGGGGCCCAATATGTTGATGATGAATCAAGTAATCGTCACCGTTGGATACGTCGAACATCATCTTCTGATGAAGGAATTGGTGGTGGTGCTGTTGGGCCTGAACAAGCTCCTTTTGCCTTCTAATCTCCAGAACTTTACGGTGAGAATTGGAGTGCTTGGTAAGCACGAACGTCGGGCTGGCCGCGGGCCGGTATTCGGGCACAAGCCTCCCCGACTTGTACCTAACCCCGCACGCATTGCAGAGGGTTTTCGGGCCCATGGGTCCCGTTCGCCATTGCGGCGTCTTGTCCGTTGCGCAGTGGAGACACTTCCGCCCTTCGCCGTTGCTGCCCATGCCGGCCGCGACGGCGGCGGCGGCGGCGGCGTCCTTCTTCTTCGGAGCCGCCGTCTTCTTTCCGGAGCTGGACGTCGTCATGTCCGACTCCGAAGACGACGAGATGGCGGGGGTGGTGGTGGTGGCGGCGTTATCGACGGAGGGTGAGAGGGACACCAAGAGGCGGGACGTCCAGTTGCATGGCGCGGCGGCGCGTGAACGCTTGCTCCGTGCCTTGGCCGGCACTGCCGCCGCCATCTCGGGCCTGAAAGTAGTAGCCGGGTTGGGTTCGGGCTGGAAATGGTGGGTTTGGGATTGGGATTGGGATGATTCCTCCTCGTTCCCAGCCTTCATTCCCGAAATTAGCTGCAGCTTCTGCAAATCCTCACTGGAAAATGATTCCTCCACGAAATTCGATAGCCACTCAAGCTCAGCAACATCCTCGTACTGTAATCAAATTATTCCAACACCAACCCAATTTCAGCAACAGCATATATAACGTCAATTCTTATACTATATACTAAGATTCAAAAATTATATGTCTACAATTAACATATTATGTACACATAATTAATAATTTATGTATATGTAATTATCATGATTTACAAGTACATCAACGATTAACTGCAGGACATGCCAACTAAAAGTACTTTTCGACTAAAATCCACAATGTAAGATACATCCTGAGCTATGGTATAATTTGCCACGTAACATTACACCACCCAACACATAGTACTTTGATATATAAATAAATAAATACATAAATATATATAGATCCTATTAATCCTAGGTCATGCTAGAAATGGATTAGGAATTTCCTTCCAAAAGTTTTGAAATTTGAAGCTGTTTTTTCTTTCTTTTCCTTTCCTAGAGAATTCTATTCAGGATGACCCACAATGTCCGATATTGCGTTGAATTTTCGTCCCTTTTCCTAAAGTTCAAAATTTTCAATTCGCAGCCTCCCAAACAATTGCAATAAAAGTCACACATTTCTCTTTCTAGAAGTAAACAAACAAAAAAAGGCCATAACACCAAATATTTCACTTCAATTCAAACGCATTTTACATACAAAGCATTAAAGTTGCATATGCCAGCCTCGTAGACTTTATTTACGAGTTCGGGCTGGGTCAAGTCGGCCCGATCAGTAAAGTTCAAGTTCAAAAAAACTTTATCGTAGTAAAAATATTAATAAGTGCTTAACGTTTAATATTTCACATGTGCTTATATGCTTGTAGCTAGGAACACTCACTATAGTATAGTATTGAATGGAATATATATACATGTATTATTTTTTATATTTCTTCTCTCAAAAGGTTGAATTATCAACTCTAAAGCTCCGCACACCCTAGCCCGACAAAATATAACTACGACTTTATTTTGCATGCCTAACTAAAAAATCAGCTAAAATCTAAAAGGTAAAAGTCTAGTACAGAGTAGTTAATAAGCTAACTAATTGAAATTAAAGTGTTGGTAAATTAATTATTAAATTAGTTGATAAGTGTAAAAGACATATAAAGGGATAAATTAGGATATTAACATTTTAATTAACGAAGGGCAAATGATGTTATTTTTGTAAATTAATAAAAATGATGTTATTTTTGTAAATTAATAAAAATAAAAAGGGAAAAAGTTAAAAAGCCTGGAGAGCTCAAGTAGTAGTTTCAAAATAAGTTTTTGTCTAGTTCTGTTAATTATGCTTGACTAAAGTTGTTTTTAATTCTATTTTTTATAATATTAAGTTTAGCATTAGTTTATAAAATCTATATATTTAAAAATTGCATTAAAAATATTATTAAACACCAAAAATTACCTTAAAAATACCAAAAATTAAATTGATTTGACCAATGAATAATATGCAAAATGGGATAAGGCTGACTACTCCGTATACTCATATCTTATAATAGAAATTAAAATTAAAATTGCATGAGGAATTTAAAATTACCGGGACAAAAAATTCGCCGGAGAAGGGAGCGTCGGCGAGGTGGTTGCGGCAGGCGGCAATGTCAGGGGCGAATTGAGTGGCGGCGGAGAAGGAGGAGGAGTTGCAGGCGGTGGCGGAGGAAGAGTCGGTGGCAGCAGCGAGAGCAGCGTCGTCGGCAAGCATGGTGTCATCGTTAGGGAAGTCGAGGAGGTCTTCGACGACGAAATGGTCGGCGGCATTATTGTTCTTGCAGTCGGCGGCGGCGGAGGCGGAGGGGTGGCGCTTGTCGGGGGTGAATTGGGAAGTGTAGTGAGTGGGGGGTTGGAAAAAATCGGGCGTTTCCATGGGAATAGTCGAGCGAGAGTGAAAGGAGGAGAAATTTGCTTAGTTAGTGTGTGCGTATGTGTGTGAGAGAGAGAGAAAGAAGTAAAGTTTTGGAGGAGAGAGAGAGGTGGGAGAGGGAGAGAAGGAGAGGGTTTATTTGCGTTTGAAGGGGGACAACCGGACAGCTGAATTTTTGGATTTTAATTTGACGAGGAAATTTCTTTTTTTCTTTTCTTTTTCTTTTTCTAAATAATTAATAATAAATCAAACCTATACTTTTTTTTTTTTTTTTTCTTTTAAAAATATCTAAACTGCAGTACTGCACGTTGCTAGCTTTTGCTAATGTAGAGTAGGATTGCATGAACTGAGTTTCAAGTTTTACAGATTTCTCAGCTCCAATAATGTAGTTATATTTTACCATGTCGGTGAACACAAAGATAATGGTTGGCATTAGAGGGAGATGATAAACTCATTCCTCCATCCTTGCTTCAATTCTCATTCTTAGAGTTCAATTTCTTTTTATTTTATTTTTATCAAACGTTATCTATGAATATCATTCCAATTTTTACAATTATAACCTTTTAATTAAGATGTGAAATTTCATGTACCCATACCCCTTTCGAAATGTACACAGTTTATTACCTTCATTTTTTTTATTTTATTTTTGCGGGGAGAGAAACTCGCAGCTACTATATAATAGTGTGCATTAGGTAATCTCATTGCTATGTAATACCTCGCAAACAATGCAAGTTGAGTACATAGCTTGTAGCTCAATGGTATCTTTGTGACTCTCCCAAATGAGAGGTAATAGGTTCAAACCCTAGTGAGTATGTCCTGGTTTCTTGATTATTAGATTTTTATTAGATTTCACCACAATTGCATAATTGATGATGAAATTGAACAAGTTTGAAAGTCAAAAATCAAAGTGGTGAAATTCCATTTTAGTTAACAATTGCATAATTGATGATGAAATTGAACAAATTTGAAAGTCAAAAATTAAAGCCGGTGAAATTCTAATAGTATTTTGGTTAACAGTTGCATATATACAATTACATAGTTAATGATGAAATTGAACAAGTTTGGAAGTCAAAGACCAAAGTGGTGAAATTTCATTTTAGTTAACAAATAACAATCGCATAATTGGGGATGAAATTGAACTAAGTTTGAAAGTAAAAAATTAAAGTGGTAAAATCCTAATAGTAAATATACCAAAAGTGGTTTTAACTCTATACAGAATCTGATCTATGAGTATATGAGTGAGGCATTTGGTGATGGGGGTGTTATAATCACGACCGGTGCATCGGTGGACCACACGTGAGGTGTAGTGTGAGAATGAATAGATGATGGAGGAGAAATATGGGGAATGGGCAATGCCTCTTTACTCTCACCTTTACTTAAGAAGAAGGTCACCTCTCCAACCCCCCCAAACCGCCTTTGAGATGATAGAGGAATTCATTAATGTGAATAAGTGTTGGAGTGTGCAACCACTTTGTGATCATCATATCATTCATGTATGCCCAATTCTGGGTTTATTCAATCTTTATACGACCATAATCAAGTGAACTAATAAGATTATTGGACAAATTTGAGTTTCATTCATTCCTTCATAATTCAAAGTTGTTTAAATTTTAAAAGAATGATTAACCTTACATATTTATTTTAGATTTTTCTTTCAATTTTTCTCTAATAGCTTTATATATATATATATATATATATATATATATATATATATATATATATATATATATATATATATATATATATATATATATATATATATATATTGATGGATTTAATTAACCCGGGTAGCCCGAATCAATAAACCCGATAACAAATATAGGGGGTATGACAAGTGTGGATCAAAGTGCACCTCGGAGGTACTTGTATATATTGAATGGATAATAAAGCTATTACATGAATAGTAAATATAGAACAAAGGTGTTGTTAAGACCAAGAAGTAGTAGATGTCTTGTCAGGACAATAATACATGTTTATATACTAATTGTAAGCCTAACAAACTGGAGAAAAACCCTCGAGCGGGCCTGGACCGCGTCCCACGCCGATAATACCGCGTCAGACCACGACCTGGCCACTGGGCCGAGCTCGGAGGTCGGCCCAGCCGACCTTTGGAGAGGTCGGTCCAGCCGACCTCCGGAGAGGTCGGCCCAAGTGACCTCGTGGAGGTCGGCCATGGGCCGCAAGGGCCCAAGTCGTGCTCCCGGGTCGGGTGATCCGTGACCCGTGCTCCGTGCTAACTCCGTGGCGGGTGTATGATTTATCCATCATATATATATATATATATATATATATATATATATATATATATATATATATATAAATATAAGTCGTGATGAGTTAAGAGCTAATTCATGAGTAACCAATTAATAAAAAAAAATTACGTACAATGCCACATTAGAATGAAAATATTAAAAGAAAATAGCATTATTTTTTTAAAATAACCTTTCAAAGGTGCCTATGGTAGTATCGTTTTGAAAGTATTTAATGAAAACATATTCAAATTTGTTGACATTTGAAGGAAATTACTGGTGGTGATGATGATGATATTTCAAAGAAGCTGATAGTAGTTTGCTTATTACATTCTTATTTAAACGTATTAGACACACGTCTCATGCAAAATAATCTCGAAAAGATTATCGGTGTGTTTATTAACTAGAGAAGTTCTATTTTGTTTTTTTTATTGAAAAGATGGAGAAATTAAACCCAACATGCATTTCTCTAATTTTTTTTTTTGAAATACATTTCTCTAATTTGGAAATAAAGAATGAGAATGAAAAAGTGGAAAATTAAAGTAAATACAATATCTCCCATTTATTATTTGTATATTTACAAATTTCAAACTTAAGACTTTACTCAAGAGTGATTGATGAGAATTTAGTTGAAATAGACTACTATTGTAGTATTTTCTGGAGCACTTTATTACATGAAGTCATTAGAGAAAATATATATACGAAAAATAGAGTTACATAAACAAAATTAACTAAAACTCCACACTGCTACGTGGACCATAACAAATTTTACATTTTAAATATACTAAAAGTATATTATTTGCATACTGAATTATTTATACAAAATAATGTACTTTTAATACTAAAATAATATATTTTTCTTGAATACAACATACATCTTTAATATACTAATAATATATTATTTGTATATTAAATATACATTATTTAATAGTATAGTCCACACAATAATGGTTGTCTCTTCTATCTTACCATTCAACCATTTTAAGAACAATCTTTTTTCTTTTTTTTTTTTTTACTAAAATTTGATTTTTTTTTGTATGCTGAGTATAACTTTAAAAAAAAAATTATTTTATCCGCTAAAACCAAATTTATTAACAAGTAAATATTTAATTTAAATTTTAAATTTATTATTCACGTAATACGATTGATCTAAATTTCTATCTTCTTTCAATAAAAAATACTACGTAATATTATAAACATTTCATCTATATAATTTTTTCGACATGACACATTATAATTGACTAATCGTTTAGTAAAAAGTTATCTTATTATAATCTTTTACTGACCAGAGTCACAAAATAAATTTCACCAACCATGTAAAATAATGGTTGCACATTTTTTCAAATGAGTAAAAATACCCAAAATGATCCCTCAACTATGACATATTTCACAAAGTAGACATTGACTATCAATTTTATCAGGAATAAGGGTCAAATAGGCCACCGAACTACACACGAAACTGCAATTAGGCCATCGAACTCAAAAACAATGCAATTGGGTCCCTGAACTACACAAATTCATGCAAATTAATTCAAAGTGACTTGTTGACTTGATCTTCGGGTTACCAACTTTAAAAATAATATTTTAAATTAATTAATTAATTAAAATTTAAAAAAAAAAAAAACAACAACGACGTGACAACAAACAGAAACAAGTCAATTGGGTCCTTTTTTAAATTTTAAATTTTAAATTTAATTTTAATTAAGTATTTTATTTAAAATTATTTTAAAATATTATTTTTAAAGTTGGTAACCGGAAGATCAAGTCAAACAAGTCACTTTGGGTTAATTTGCATGAATTTGTGTAGTTCAGGGACCCAATTGCATTGTTTTTGAGTTCAATGGCCTAATTGCAGTTTTGTGTGTAGTTTAATGGCCTATTTGACCCTTATTCCATTTTATCAATTAAGTCCTCAACTATTCAATTCTTACTTAATAATTCACAAATCAATCTTTCGTTAAAGATTTTATTGAGTAAAAATTGAATAGTTGAGAACTTTATTAAGTAAGAATTGAATAGTTGTGAATCTTATTGAGTAAAGATTGAATAGTTGATGACTAATTTACTTAACTTCATAGTTGAAGATTGATTTGTAAATTTCGTTATAGTAGATGGACCCATTTTAAATATTAACTCTTTTCAAATCAAAGTTTGTAATTTAAGAATAATTTAATTAAAAAATGTAGATAAGGTGAAATATTTATGGACGGAATTTTATAAAACCAATGGCACGTGGTGATCTCAGATTCGCAGGGATATAATTACCCAGTTGTACAACAATAATTTCTCCATGTACAACACACAATCATTTTTTCATAACCCGCCTGAGCGTCGTGCATTAGCGTCCAAGTCTCACCCCGATTCCCCTGCCTTTTTTAAAAAAATAATTAACTTTACCACAATAATTATCCTCGATAACTGAGCTAATAATAATACTCAATTTTTTTTTATTAAATAAACACCCTCTGAATTTTGACATTTATTTATTTGATTAAATTATTTTCCTGTCCATCACACCGTTTTACTACAGCGCACCACAGTTACAACACTTCGTAATATTTTTTTCTTTTTAGTAGTATGACTCTGTTATAATGTACTATCTATTCATACTAATGTTTCAAAAATTTGGTCTAAGAATTATGCGTTGGCCAGTCGCCTAACGTATCACTATAATCGAGAGTCTAGGAGGACGATTAGGTTGCCTAAGCGCCGCCTAAGCTGCTTAGGCGTTGACCGCCTAGGCCTCTTAGGTGCCGACTAGGCGTTCTAGGCACCGACTAGGTCGCCTAATCAGTCGGTTAGATATTATTCTTTTTTTGTTTTTTTGTTTTTTTTGTTTTTAATGTAGTATTGTTCCTTTTTTTTTTTTTTTAATGAGTTATTTCGCTCCAAAGGATATCATTTTGGCTTTTGAACGAAATAATCATATAAATTGTTCAAACTCTAAATGCTTTTAGGTTAATATTTAATATTTAGTATTAATTATTAAAGTATTAAATAATTTATAATTATTAGCCTTTAACAATTAAAAAAAATTAAAACTAAAAAATAATTAATAGCCGCCTAGATGCCCTAGGCGCTAGGCACCTGAGGAGCGCCTACCGATTTTTTCAATCATGGTCAATACATAAGCATAACTTCAAAGACGGAAGAAAAAACCAAAATATAACATATGAGTCTAATTTAATTAATGAAAAATTACTTTAAAATGATTAATATTTGTTTCATTTTAAGTGTCTTATTTATAATTATGTAGTAGTTGAAGACCAAAGGAATTTGCAGTTTAAGTTTTTTTGAATGTATAAATTCTATTTATTAACGTTAAATTAATAAAATAAATTCTAAATAAGTTAAGTTGTTTTTAACATATGTTAATTTGTGCTTTTACTTGTAATAATAATGATAATATAATACAGACTGTCAATCTCATCTTTATTTTTTTATTTTTATTATAGTTTGGCAAATAGTAATCCTTTTAACACATTTAAAGAAATCAAAATTTAGTTTGTATTTTTTAATTGGAATATATGCAAGAAAGACATTGCATTAGATTAAATTATTTAAAATTGCTGTTGTTCACATTTTTTTAGGAAAATTACTTTTGTCCAGAATTACTAAAAAGTAAAGTAAATTAAAGGAAGAAAAAAAGAGAAAGTAGGTAGTGGTTGCTTGGGTTGGAGGTTTTTGGAGCATTCACCAGAGATATTCCATTTTAATTTCTTTATAAACTAATATAAAGGATGAGATAAAAATCTTGCAGACTTGTGGTCAAACGACATAACTATCTTTGTAATTCAGTAGGTTGAGAAAGTATATATATAAACAGATATTATATTGCAATAGAGTCATAACACAAAAGTACTTTATATATATATATATATATATATATATATATATATATATATATATATATATATATATATATATATAAAGGGATGATTTCACTTTGACCCTCAAGCCTTATATGAATTACTCTTTATTTGCCCCCCTCTCCCCCCACTCCCTCCCTATTACCCTATTATTTCATATACATTTACTTTCAATCACACTAATTTACTAGTTGACAACAATTCTTCCAATTTTTTTTTTTTTTACTTGAGTTAACGTCTTTTGATTTTTTATTTGTTTTGAATATTTTGAAGAAAACAGTGATGGAACTTTGAAACCAAGTCCTTCAACACACAAATATATTCGAGTGACTAAGTTTCCAAAAAAAAATATTCGAGTGACTAATATGACAAAATTAATCTAGCAAGGCATCAATTTGGCAATGATGTGAAGCAATTATACATTAGGATGATAACGAGTTAGGGTGAGTAGGGGAGGACTACATCCGGCCACCACCACTACACCGCTCCCGACCCACATCAGACGAACTTTTTTATAACCCACCATCACTAACACCGAGTGCGAGTGCCCACTACAGGTACATGTCACTTATTATCTTATCATATAATAAAAATAAAATAATATTTAAATTAATTACCCATAATAAAATAAAATATAATATTAAAACATAAAATAATAGAAATATTCAAATATAATAACTAAATTGTTAATTTTTAAAAACAAACTTATTAGTTTAAAACTAAAACTAGTAAAAACTTAACCCAAGTTATAAAAACTTTTATAATTAATTATATGCTAATACTTATTATACTACCCGAGTATTATATACATACGTACATACATGCATACATACACACACACATAGGTCCATACTCAGGTGTCTATAGACAAATCCAGACCATTGATCTAGTAGATCTAATGGTTGAAAATAAACAAAACTTTATAATATTTATGAAAATGATCATGACCATTTTTTACTTTTTCCCATCTATTAGATCTTGGAGATCAATGGTTTGAATTTGTCTATATGTTCTCACTTGTGAGTGGTTCTCATATATATATATATATATATATATATATATATATATATATATATATATATATAAAACACAATACACACGCATAGTGGGTCGAGTGAGGTTATAGGTGGGTTTTGATGCGTACACGGATTGCTTCCCGCAATAAGTGCACACTCAAGGAATCACTCAAGAACCTTTCGTGTCCAAAAGAGGATCTTACCTTGTAGACTCTTGGATTTTGAGATCCCAACTCTACAAATGTCTCACCAAACTAACAAATAATACTCTCAACCCTTAGATTATTAAGCAAGGCTAAGAATTAGAGTATTAGGAATCTAGCACTAGAATTAAGATACAAAAATAAAAATTAGCTATATAATATGAGTAATAATATTCTTTTTGGGTTTTTTTTGGATATGTGTGTGAATATAAAGAACAAGATAAGGGGATAAACTAGCTTCTCACTAGCCTACCAAGATTGAATGCTTCTCACAAACAACCTAAACTTCAATGCACTTCTCATGCAAAGAAAAGAGAGAAATTTCACTCAAATTGAATTCTTACAAGGTGTGTCTCAAACCATTGGGTTTATGGGGTATTTATAGGGGAAAATAAGGTATTAAATATTCTAGGTCACTAATCCCACCCAAAATAAAAAAATTACAACTTTGTAAAAGTAATTCCCACCCAAAATTAAAAATACAAAATAATTCCCCACCCAAAATTAAAATACAAAATAATTTCCCACCCAAAATTAAAAATACAACATTTTGCAAAAGTAATTTCCACCCAAAAATAAAAAAATACAATTCTTGCAAAGTAGTTTCCCACCTAAAAAATACACCTTGCAAATAATTTCACACCGGGAAATTTGATCTGATACTGAAGTCTGAATTGTCTTCAAAAGTTTTTATGTGAAGACAATTGAACAGAATTATTTTTCCAAAATTGATCTTCTTCTTCACAAAAAGATGTTGGACTCCAATCTGTTTGCACAAAAGTGTTAAAAGCCTCTTGAATCTTCCTTGACTTAGATCTTGTTACCGGGCCACTTGAGACTTTTAATGGATCATTTATTTGTTGCATTCCGGTCTCATCATCCTCCCCTTCTTGAAAAAGATTCGTCCCCGAATCTGAAAATTCAAAAGGAGCTAAATCAGCAACATTAAATGTAGAAGAAACACTATGCTCACCTCGAAGATCTAATTTGTATGCATTGTCATTGATTCTTTCAAGCACTTGGAAAGGTCCATCTCCTCGAGGCATCAACTTGGACTTGCGTTGGTTTGGAAATCTGTTTTTGCTGTAGTGGATCCAAACCCAATCTCCGGGTTTAAAAATTATTGCCTTGCGTCCCTTGTTGGCCTTTTGAGCGTATTGCTCATTTTTCTTTTCAATTTGAGCTCGAACCTTGGAATGAAATTCACGAATCCCTTGAGCTTTCTTAGCAGCATCCACACATTCCTTATCATTCACATGTAAGGGAATCAAATCTAAGGGGGTTAATGGATTAAAACCATAAACAACCTCAAATGGTGACATATTTGTAGTGGAATGTATAGCTCGGTTATAAGCAAACTCCACATATGGTAAGCTTTCTTCCCAAGACTTGAGGTTTTTTTTAATGACTACCCTTAGAAGTTGTGTTAGAGTTCTATTCACAACTTCGGTTTGGCCATCTGTCTGTGGATGACAAGCAGTAGAGTACAAAAGTTTTGTACCAAGCTTTCCCCAAAGTATTCGCCAAAAATGACTTAGAAACTTGGCATCTCGATCGGACACAATGGTGCGTGGAATCCCATGTAAACGCACTACCTCTTTGAAGAATAAATCTGCAATATGAGAGGCATCATTAGTTTTGTGACAACCAATAAAATGAGCCATTTTACTAAATCGATCAACAACAACATAGATTGAGTCATGGCCCCTTCTACTTCTAGGTAACCCTACTATAAAATCCATAGATAAATCAGTCCAGGGTTCCTTAGGAACAATTAATGGTGTGTATAACCCTTGTGGGAGAGATCGTGATTTAGCTTGTTTGCAAGTAACACATTTGCTAACAAACAATTCCACATCCCTTCTTAACTTGGGCCAAAAGAAGTGTCCATGTAGGACTTCATAAGTTTTAGTCACACCGAAGTGTCCCATTAATCCACCACTATGGGCTTCCTTAATGAACATTTCTCTTAAAGAACAATTTGGCACACACAATCTATTTTCTTTGAACAAATATCCATCAAGTAGATAATATTTGCCAATTGGAGTTGTAGAACATGCCTTATATTTTTCTGCAAAATCAACATCATTACTATACAATTCTTTGAGAAATTCAAAACCAAGTAATTTGGCTTGTAATGATGAAAGTAGAGCATACCTTCGAGATAAAGCATCAGCCACTCGGTTTTCCTTACCTTGTTTATACTTGATAACATACGGAAATGCTTCAATAAACTCAAGCCATTTCGCATGTCTCTTGCTTAACTTACCTTGCCCCCTTTGAGTGCCTCATGATCGGAGTGTATGACAAACTCTTTAAACCATAGGTAATGCTCCCAAGTCTCAAGAGTTCTTACAAGTGCATATAACTCCTTATCATATGTAGAGTAATTAAGTGCAGGACCACTTAATTTCTCACTAAAGTAGGCAATAGGATGTCCTTCTTGCATAAGAACAGCTCCAATACCTATCCCAGATGCATCACACTCAATCTCAAAAGTTTTATCAAAGTTTGGTAACGAAAGTACCTGAGCAGAACACAATTTTTCCTTGAGGGTTTGAAAGGCTTGTTCTTGTTTAGGGCCCCATTCAAATTTAACATCTTTTTTCACAAGTTCATTCAACGGGGCTGCAATTGTACTGAAGTCCTTGACAAATCTCCGATAGAAACTGGCAAGACCATGGAAACTACGGACTTCAGTTGCTGTTTTTGGTGTTGGCCAATCTCGAATTGCTTGTATCTTGGTCTCATCCACTTCAATGCCTTTAGAACTTACTATAAAACCAAGAAAAACAACACTTTCCACACCAAAATAGCATTTCTCAAGGTTAGCATACAATTGTTCTCTTCTTAAAACAAGAAAGACTTCTTTAAGATGTATTATATGCTTTTGAGGGTCTTTGCTGTAAATGAGAATATCATCAAAATACACAACAACAAATTTTCCAATAAAATTCCTAAGAACATGGTTCATCAATCTCATGAAGGTGCTAGGGGCATTTGTTAATCCAAACGGCATAACTAACCATTCATAGAGACCATTTTTAGTCTTGAAGGCAGTTTTCCATTCATCTCCCTTTTGCATTCTAATTTGATGATAACCTCTTCTTAGATCTATTTTACTGAAAATTTTAGCCCCATGCAATTCATCAAGCATATCATCTAACCTAGGAATAGGATAGCGATACTTTACCGTGATGTTATTGATGGCGCGACAATCAACACACATCCGCCACGTGCCATCTTTCTTTGGTACAAGTAGTACGGGTACAGCACATGGACTGAGGCTTTCTTGGATGAATCCAGCTTGTAACAACTCATCAACCTGTCGTTGAATCTCCTTGGCCTCGTCAGGATTGGTGCGATATGCCGGTCTATTAGGCAAACTTGCTCCAGGTATGAGATCAATTTGATGCTCAATCCCACGAATTGGAGGTAACCCCTTTGGTAACTCTTCAGGAAAGACATCTGCAAATTCAGAAAGCAAAGCAGAAACATCAGAAGGGATAATTTCACTTTTAATAACATTTAAACAAAAATCAATCGGGTAAAGTAAGAAAACTCCCTCTCCCCTTCTTAAGGCTTGCTCCACTTCTCCCTTTGTCATGAGCAAATTATGAGATGATTGCGTAGTGTCCTTCTTCATCCCTTCCTTTCTTTGCTTCTTCTCATGAACTATGGTATTTTGTTTTCCACTAGTGGTTTCCTTCATGGCCTCTTTTGCCTTTTGGGCAAGTTCTTCTCTCAATTTTTTTGATTGCACCTGTAGGTTGTACACTTCTTTTGGTGCTAGTGGAGTCAAAGTATACTTCTTACCTCCCTTATGAATGGTGTACTTGTTTGTCTTACCATGGTGTAAGGTGTCTCGGTCATATTGCCATGGCCGACCAAGCAAGATGTGACAAGCATGCATTGGGATGACATCACATAACACATCATCTTGATATTTTCCAATAGAAATAGAAATGAGGGCTTGTTTGTGTACCTTGAGTTCACCATCATCATTAAGCCATTGTAGCTTATAGGGTTGAGGATGTTGGATTGTTGGTATTTTCATTGCATTAACTACATCCTCGCTGATCACATTGGTACAACTCCCCCCATCAATGATGAAACTGCATGTAGCACCAGGAATCTTGCATTTTCCATAGAAGATGTTCTCTCGTTGTTCTTCTTGATCTAGGACAACTAGAGTGCTCAAGGCTTTGTGGACTACACAGTTGAAATGTAGAGCATCATCTTCTTGCACCTCTTCTTCAGAATGGTCATCTTTTTGTCTTTCTCCGATAGGCTCCAACTCTTCGTCATCAGATTCATTTGCGGACATGTATTCTCGCTCATCTTTGCCGGTGGTGAGAATTTTTTTGGTGTTGGGGCATTCTCGAGCATAATGTCCTCGGCCTTGACACCTGTAACATGTCACAGTACTAACCTTTTGCTTTGAGCCCTCTTGGAACTTCTCTTTCTCCCTTTGGTTATTTTTCTTCTCCTCCTGGGTGTGGGATGGTCGAGAGTACTCCTTTTGTGTCCTTGACTGATAGGAGTTGTTAGTAGCCCTCCTTGGTTGATCCCATTGAGAAGACACAGATGGTTTGCTTCCCCTTTCAGATCTCAGCTCATCTTCTACCTTCGAAGCAACTCGAACCAATTTGTCCACGTCGTCAAATTCTTGGTTGCGGAGTTCTCTTCGAATATCACGGTTGAATCCTTCAAGGATACGGGCTATGGTGGTCTCGTCATCCTCCTGGATATTTGCTCGTGCCTTCAATCTCTCCATCTCCTTGTAGAACTCACGAACGGACTTGCTGCCTTGTTTGAGTTCTTGTAATTTTCTGCGCATATCACGATAAAAATTACTAGGCACAAACTTCCTTCTCATCTCCCTCTTAAGCTCTCCCCATGTCTCTATAGGTTCATCTTGGTCTTCTAGACGCCTACGACTAAGTTGTTTCCACCACAATTTAGCAAAATCTTTTAGGGATGCTATGGTTGTTTTAAACTTCTTTTCTTCCCCAAAGTTATGAAGCCCAAAAATATCCTCCACTTCATCTACCCAATTTAAGAAAACTTCGGGTTCATCATCCCCATTAAAAGTAGGCATTTCCATTCTTAAAGAGCTAAGATTATTATCTACCCTTTCTTCCACAAATCTTCTAGGGAGCATGCGAGGTAAACTATTATATCTTGTTATTTCTCTACCCCTCCTCTCTTCTTGGTTTCCTCCCTCATGATTTTGTACTCCCTCATTTTCAACTCTCACTCTTTGATTTTCTATGTTTTGTAGCCTATCACTAAGATCTTTCATCATGGTCATCATTTTCTCCATTTGGGCAATAATACTACCTTGTTCACTAGTACTAGCCATACTTGACATTTCTTTAAGTAAAAAAAATGCAAAAATAAGAAGATAGTAATCAAAAGGAAATATTTAGGGTGCGTTTGGTTCGCACATGGGAATCGGAATCGGAATGGGTATCAAATACTTGGTAAGGGTAATGGGTTTTGGTAAAAGTATTTAGCATGTTTGGTAGTTGGGTGGAATGGGAATGGTTATTAATAGTTGGGGAAGAAATGATGAAGGGAGATGAAACCCTTATTTAATAAGGGTATGGGTTTTGCCATTAATGGGGTATTCCAAACCCATAGTAGCATTCACAAAACCTATCAACCAAACACTAACAATCACTTTGATACCCATACCTTATGCCTAAACCCCCCAACCAAACACACCCTTAATCACTCACAGTTCATTCACTCTTTTTTTTTTTTGACTTTTTTTTTTCTCAAGTACTAGTTCTTTTCCTCTTGGTCCTTAACAAAGCTTAAAATTCACAAGGGTTGTATCCACCACAAACAACAAACCAAACACTTGTAGAGTTTGAGTCTAGTAAGCACGAAAGGTAGGAAATAGCATGTACAGAGTGATGTAGAAACTGACACAGAGTGTGTTTGAAACTGACACAGGTGGTTTTTTTTTTTTTTTTTTTTTTTGTAAGAAACAAAGAAAGTAGAAGAAGTATATGTGATAAAAAGAAACAAAGCACAATTAATTTCAAGTAATGCTTAGATATAAATTCAACAATTCAAACTAAAAATCAAACCAACCTTATCCACCTTTTTTTTTTTTTTTTTTTTTTTTTTTTTTGCTCTTTTTTTTTTTTTTTTTTTTTTTTCTTTTTTTTTTTTTAACAAACCTCCAATAAAGTAAACTTCAACTAAATTATAAATACAATAGTAGAATAGATTAAAAGAAGCTTGATGGTATCTAACCTTTATAAGGTCACCAAATCAAAGCTATGAATATAAAGAGTAAAAGTACGGAAATGAATAAAAAAAATAGACACAATAGTAGATATGAAATTTAAAGTAGCAAGGAAGAGTAAATATGAACTTTAAGATAGCAATAATAGAATAAAGCAAGAACGTAACGGATATAAGGGAAATGGAAATAGAACAACAGTAAATATGAAATTACAGATAGGAATAATGGAATAAGAGAGAGAGAAAAAAAAAAAGGAAATTAAAGATAGGAATGATAGAATAAGAAGGAAAAAAAAAAAGGAACTTGGCTCTGATACCAAACTGATGCGTACACGGATTGCTTCCCGCAATAAGTGCACACTCAAGGAATCACTCAAGAACCTTTCGTGTCCAAAAGAGGATCTTACCTTGTAGACTCTTGGATTTTGAGATCCCAACTCTACAAATGTCTCACCAAACTAACAAATAATACTCTCAACCCTTAGATTATTAAGCAAGGCTAAGAATTAGAGTATTAGGAAACTAGCACTAGAATTAAGATACAAAAATAAAAATTAGCTATATAATATGAGTAATAGTATTCTTTTTGGGTTTTTGGATATGTGTGTGAATATAAAGAACAAGATAAGGGGATAAACTAGCTTCTCACTAGCCTACCAAGATTGAATGCTTCTCACAAACAACCTAAACTTCAATGCACTTCTCATGCAAAGAAAAGAGAGAAATTTCACTCAAATTGAATTCTTACAAGGTGTTGTTTCAAACCATTGGGTTTATGGGGTATTTATAGGGGAAAATAAGGTATTAAATATTCTAGGTCACTAATCCCACCCAAAATAAAAAATTACAACTTTGTAAAAGTAATTCCCACCCAAAATTAAAAATACAAAATAATTCCCCACCCAAAATTAAAATACAAAATAATTTCCCACCCAAAATTAAAAATACAACATTTTGCAAAGTAGTTTCCCACCTAAAAAAT
>CP025649.1:1765172-1850350 GCA_003576665.1 Ipomoea trifida | reverse complement strand
ATTGATCTTCTTCTTCACAAAAAGATGTTGGACTCCAATCTGTTTGCACAAAAGTGTTAAAAGGCTCTTGAATCTTCCTTGACTTAGTTCTTGTTACCGGGCCACTTGAGACTTTTAATGGATCATTTATTTGTTGCATTCCGGTCTCATCAGGTTTTATACATAATAATCGAATTCAACCTAACCCACCGCATGTTTAATTCTTTAAGACCCATCACATATTATCACTCAAAGAAAAATCCGATCCATGTATAATGAATTTGTGAATATCCGTGAAGCATATTGAAATTTTCATCCGATCCCTATTATAGATTCATAGATGCATGCATGATATTTAATTCGTGTATGTATGATCGTAAGGGAGTAAACCATTCATTAATAATCAGGGGAATCAAAAATATTTTTTACATTATAAAATCAATACATTCATATTGACAACTATTTAGAACCCAAAATATTTTCAAGTATATATATAAAAATAAAATAAAAATTATGTATTGCATTGGTATCCATATCCGTTGATACACGACTAATTCATGCAAGTCTGAGGTGGGCTCCATTTTAGAAACTCTCTCAAGAGTATTTTTGTACATAAAAAATTTAAGTGAAGAGAGACTAATTGGATAGTTTCTGCTTTCTATTTTCTGCTTTTGAAATTGGATAATTTCCTTTCTCCATATTCTGTGATATTTTGTACAATTTAGATATATTATCGGTGCAAACAAATGTTTATGAAGTGTAAATTAATGAGAACTGAATGAATTGTATTGAATCAGATTATTAAAAGATACAGATTACATGGATATATATAATGAGAGAATCTCAGTGATACTAGAATAGGAGAATCACAGGAAGCCTAGAATAGGTAGCCACCTGTAGCTTGTCTCTAAGAAAAGAAAATCTAGGACCATGTAGAGCTTTAGTAAAGATATCAGCAAGTTGATCTTTGGTTGAAATAAAGTGACGCCGTATCATTTATATACAACGTCGGCCAGATCAACGTCGATTTTTAACCGACGTTAAAAGTGCTAAAAAACCGACGTTAAAGGTGTTTCCTGTAGTAGTGTGCCTTGAATATCTCCTGAAGCAACTCTGTCTCTAACAAAGTGATAATCAATCTCAACATGTTTGGTACGCGCATGAAAAATTGGATTTGCAGACATGTATGTAGACATTGTCACACCATAAAATTAACAAAAGGAAATTAAGTTATCAGTATATAAAAAAAATGGTCAAATAAGTTTTTAAAAAGTCAATTAGGATTTTCTCAAAAAAAAAAAAAGTCAATTAGGATCATAAACTTTTTAAAAAAATAATCACACCCTTTAACATGTTATATTGAGGTAATGAATTTCAAAAACCGTTAATGACATGCTATTACAGGTCATTTCGATTCCAGCATCATCTCCAACGAAAATCAGGCGACGGCTGAACCGTCGTTGGTCGCCATCTACATAAGACCTTCTTCGGCGAAAGGTGACCGATTGGCTGCCTTCCTCGGCGAAAGGCGACCACTGGTCGCCTTCTCGGGAAGGCGAACTCCACGAAAGGCAATCGACTGGTGGCCTTAGTTGGTCGCTTTCCACTGGTCGTCTTCTGTGGTAGATGGCGATTGGCGACAGTCCGGTTGTTGCTAGTCGCCGAATTTTTGTCGGAGAAGATGTCAAAACCGAAATGACTTGTAATAGCAAGTCATTTACCGATTCTTGGATTTCATTGCTTCAATATAACATGTTAAAGTGTGTAAGTGTACTTTTTAAAAGTTTAGAGACCTAATTGACTTTTCATGTAAAATTTAGGGGCTTCTTAGCTCCTTTTCTCCCAAAAAACTATGAGAGTGAAATTATCCATAAAATAACTCAAATATTTTATTTTGATGAAATTATTTATTTAACCATTTTATAGGTGGGGGTTCCTAATTGCAGTTGAGAGAGGTGGAGGGAATGTCACGCTGTCAGCTTAGCATGTGACTATCAAACACACACAAGTGATGGTGATCGATCAACTGCCACGTGGCGGTATCTAAGGGGGCTATTCCTTCTCCCTTGATTTTTCATTGCCTTTGGTACTTAATAAACTATACTGCTATGACTGTGATGAGAGAGCACACGCCTTCCTGTCGCGTGATGATTCTCCACTTGACTCCTCTTGGTGTTAACTCATGTGGTAGAGAGCAACACAACTTCGTTTAACTTTCTCTTTTGATTATCAAACAAATAACATATTTATTCGATATATAAATGTAAAAAAACTAATTTTTTAATAAAGTATAATTATATGCAGTTACTGAGTTACATATGCCATCATAAAATTATGTCAATATATATCAATATTTTGTATATATTCATGTTGCTAGTTATAATATGGGCATTGCATTGTGGATATTAAAATTAGAGCCCATTAAAATTAATTGTCTTGAATGATTGGCCCAATTGATTTGTAAAATGTTGATTGTTTATCAATTTTTTAATAGCCCAAATGATATATTTCGGTCATGATTTATAATTTATTTTATATAAAAATAACTTAGTCAAATATATTTAAATATTTTAGATAATTTGATTATGTTAAAGAATTCAAATGTTTTTTAATTTAAAAGTTTAAATATTTTTTAATTCAAAACTCAAATTCCTTTGAATTCAAATTTCAAATAAAAAGTATGGACATTATTTTCCCTACTATAAATAAAGGCCTCAATTTCAAGTGAAAGGGGCGACAAAGAAGGGGTTATTCAACTATTCAAGTTTCGGGTTTGAAGTGTTGAAGCATTCAATTATTAAGTATTCAAGTACTCAAGTCAAAGTATTTCAAGTATCAAATCTCAAGAGATATTCAAGAATTTCAAGTATAATGTTTGTTACACTAAAGCCAGATTTGTTTGTAGCAAAGCGTTTTGATCTTCAACTAAATTTTAAACGGATACTCAAGTGTTCATAAAGTATTCAAATTTAAATCAAGCATAGAATCGAAGGATTTTTTCAGAGATTATTATAAATTTATTACACAATTAAATATTCCTACCTTGTATTATATTTTCAGTGTTATTAATACAATACACTTGATTTTTTTTATGTTCACAAATTGGTACGCCTAGCGGGACCCCTCACTTTGCTTATGATCAAGCTTGTCCGGATGGACTCAAAAAGCAAACAAAGCAAGTTAAGATTTTTTGCTCCAAGTTTGCAACATTGGTTGGCAATAATTCTCGCCAAGTAGACCCTGGTCCACCAATAAGGAGCAAAGCTAGAAGCATGGGAACCCAAACTCTTCAAGCCCCTTTGAGGGATAGCCCTTGCGAAGCAACTGTTGATGCTATGGATGTTGTTCACTAGGTGTTACTTGACCTCATTGGGGCTGAAGACAACAATCTTGCTTCTAAGAAGTTGATTGCTGAAAAAGTTAAAGATTCTGAGTCTAAATTTCTTTTGCTTTCTATAGGGAAAACTATTCCAAATTGATCTCATGTTTATACCATCATGCATACTATGAGAACAAATGCTACCTCGATTGAAGAATAGTTCGCAAATCTGACAAAAACCTTTGGAGATTTAACAACCCTTGTACTTAACCCAGATAAGAAGTTAGTTGAACTGCATAACAAGCATAGAAGTACACTGGAAGAAGAGACAAGCCATGCATGATGAAAGTAACACGAAGAACCTGAAAAAGTACAGGCCTAGAACAAACATATAAGTCTCCGGTGGTATGATTTCAATTGAGAGATTTCATTGTTGGAACAATAGTGAAGGGGAAGTTCGATGAAGGAAGTTCTTCTTATACTTATGTGAAGCCCTACTCACAACGAATTGAGAATTTGAAGATGCTCATAGATTATTAGCATCCCCACTTTTAACAATTCAATCGGAAAGAAAGTCTAAAGCATCACGTGGGCCACTTTTTTGAAACATGTAATGTTGAAAGAACTTATGTGGACCTTTGGTGAAGTAACTTGTTCATTCCTTAAATGGCCACACATTTGTTTGTTACATGAGAATAAGAATTAGCAAACATATGGTCAGCTAGTAGTTTTTCATGATCTATGAATTAGAGTTTAGATTAGAGCCACTTTTTTTTTTTTAATTCTATTTCAGCATTGAAAAAGGTGTCGTTATGAGAATAGGAATGAGTAGACATATAGTCAGCTAGTAGTTCTTCATGATCTTGTTGAAAGAACAAGAACTTTTGGTAGTTAAATATGGTACGGAGAAAAGAGTAAAGTATAGAGGCATTTTGAAATAAAAACCTTTTCTATTGTAGATACAGTTGTTGTTTGCTTCCAACAATAGTCTTCATTGCTACTCGTATCATTTTCAACTATTGCTTGCTTTTTCAAACATGGAGAAATATGATTGCCTTCGTTAGCATTGTGGTCGGGGTCTTCGTGAGCTTGAAGCTCCTTCATCACCTTGATCATTCACCTTGCTTTGTGATTTCCATGAACTTGAAGCTTCTTCACCGCCTTGGTCATTTGCCTTGTTGTGCTTTATAACAAGCTTTACCTTTGGAACAATTGACTAACTTGTTTGATGCTTTGTCTTCACTCCATCATTAACCCCAATGGAATCCCTTGCTAGGGCTATCATAGTGGGTCGAAGCTCACGGGTCGACCCGCACCCGCCTCGCGGGTTAGGGATACAAAAAAAGTGGCCCGCAAAAACACGGGCCTACCGGGCTTGACTCGCTAAGGCCCGCAGCCCGCATGGGTTGGCCCGCGCGGGCTACAGGTTAGCCCGCGGGCCAAACCCTTTTTATAAAAAAAATTGATTTATATATATAAATAAACTTGTGTACTGTGTTTGCATGTGAACACAGTACACTAAGATTATATATATTACTAAGATTATATATATAATATATATAATCTTAGTGTACTGTGTTCGCATGCGAACACAGTACACTAATTTATATATATATATATATATATATATATATATATATATATATATATATATATATATATATATATATATATATATATATATATAATTATATATATATTAATTAATTTATTTATTTTTATCTATTTATATTTAAAAGCATAAAAAAAATAATTTTTTTAAAAGCTCGCGGGTCGGCCCTGCGGGGCCCGCCAACCCGCGTGGGGCGGGCTAGGGTTGCATGAACCCTAGCCCGCGGGCTTAGCGGCCCGGCACGCAAAAGCCTGCTAAAAATTAGGCCAGCGGTGGGGCGGGCCTAATGGGGCGGGCCAGCCCGCTTTGACAGTACTACCCCTTGCAATAGTTAAAGAAGAAATGTTATTCTCTAATAAACTCCCATTTCATGTACTTAGTCCCACCAAGCTCTATAGCTCCTGATGGTAAGAATGTTACCGGAATTTGCAACATACTCCCTCATTAGTTCCATGTCAAACTTTCCAGGATGTAATGGAGGAATAGAAGATGAAACTTCATCACTGGGCATAAAATTTAACTTTGTTTGTTGATCAACCACCTACAACATCAATACAATTACTATTATGAGTAAATTCCTTTTTTGATCCTATACTTATTGTGCCTTGTAAACATTTAGTCCGCTTTTATTAATTTGACCACATTTTGCCCAAAGTTATCAAAAAGTGGACAATGTTAGTCCAAAGTCACATTTACCGTTTGATGGCCGTGAAGTAAAAGGGCAATTGTGTCCTTTTATATCTAATTCTTCATTAACATTATATTTTCTTGGTCTCTGCATTAGAGAGGATGGAGATGGACTTCTCTATGATTTTAGGCATGTGAACATCCCAACTACTATATACATATAGAGACAGAGAAGAGAGAGACTAGAATCCAAAATATAAATATAACTATATAAGTAATCAAAATCAAACTTTAGCAAAAACTAATTTCGACAGAGTCTTTATTTTCCGGGGAGGTGGATCCTAGTTTTGACAGTGCCTTGATGCCCACGTTCTCTTCCCCATCTTTGCCAAAGGCGTAGTTTTTCATTCCAAAGTCCCCACTTTGCGTAATGGCTTCATCGGACCGACCAGAGTGCTCGTTTGCCCCAAAATCTGCGCCGCCAAACACGTGGAGCCCGCCAGCCTCCGACACCGGCGATGCGCTCGAGCTCCACAAGAATATGTGCAGCTCCTTCGCGTCATTGTTGCTTTTGCTTTGCAGAGCCTGCGATTGGCGATTGCGACTGTGACTGCGCCGACGCCGGAGGTTGACACGACGGTTCTTTCTTGGAATATTTCGGACATTGAAGTGATTCTGGGTTTGGTGTGGGATAGGAAGCGGCGAGGGGTTAAGCGACGGCAGCGGGGAAAAATCCAAACTTTGAAGTGTTGGCGGCGCCGTCTTCAATTCTGGCGTTTGTGGTCCTCCTCTTCTGATCCATCATAGCAGATAGTAAAGCTCTACGAGAAGCACCATTAAAAGAAACCCAAAAACCACACTCATAGCCAATCCAACACCGCTCAAAGATTTCATTTTGTTTTCTCCTTAAATCTGCAGAAAATCCTATCAAATGAACAAAATTAAACTCTTAACCAACTTTTATTTTATTGGCGTTTCAAACCCCATATTCGCCCCAGAAGAATGACTGGCCTGAAAATTTGGTTGAAAATGAGCAAAAGTCGAAGACCCAGAAGAAGACCCAAACTTTTCTTTATCAAATGGTGAAGAACATCGCCGGAGACCAAGAAAAAAAAGGCTAATGAATACTTGGACATGAAAGGACACAATTGCCCTTTTACTTCACAGCCATCAAACGTTAAATGTGACTTTGGACTAACATTGTCCACTTTTTGATAACTTTGGGCAAAATGTGGTCAAATTAATAAAAGCGGACTAAATGTGTCCAAGACACAATAAGTATAGGACCAAAAAAGGAATTTACTCTACTATTATTGATGAATTGAAAAATTAAAATAAATAAATTTATTTTCAAATTTAAGTAGTTACCCTCAAATTTAACTTTCTCTTAGCGCACTTGTCTTGATGCGTCTTGTAGCTAGTTGTTGTGCCCGTTTTAGTGAATGCGAATTGATGACCACAATGATTACATTGTACCTTCTGCACTCCACCTATGTTGACCATGTGAAAATCAGCCCACACCCCTGAAGTTTTTTTTTTCTCTTCTGTGTTTGAATCTCCTATTCGTTTGTTATTTCTTCATTTTGTTGTGTGTCATGACCATCTGAATGTAAGCCTATCATTTCAAGTCCTTCAACTTGTTCTTGTATTTCATAAAGAGTTTCATTGCTTTCACCAACCACACTATTTAAACTGTGTGGATTTAGCGGGACGGAGGAATTCTCTGTAGACATGCCTAATAAAAAACAATAATAAAATCAAGTAATCAACTAGTCAGTATGCAGAAAAAATAAGAAATATATTAAAATACTAAAAAATAAACAATAAGGATTATAGTATTATACACTAACGGGAATATACTAAGGATTATACACTAACAGTCTAGATTATACACAATATTTAATACACATTACATTCACTCCTTGTGTTACTTTGCAACACCAGACATCATTTAGCACAATTTATACTAACAGTAATTAGAGAGTAATAATAGGAATATACTAAACAGTAAACAATAAGGATTATTGATTATAGTATTATACACTAAGAGGAATATACTAAGGATATACTAACAGTCATGATTATACACTAACAGCCTACACTCCTAAAACCCTAAAGAGTAAACATTAAATAGTAAACAATAAACACTAGTTTGCAAAACACCTAAATAATAGGAATATACATTATAGAATTATTAATCAGTAGGAACTAGGAATTAAATGTAAAGATTATTAATCAGTAGGAATAAACGGTAGGATTATTAATCACTAGGAATTAAGTGTTGCAAAACACCTAAATAATAGGAATATACAATATAGAATTATTAATCAGTAGGAACTAGGAATTAAATGTAAAGATTATTAATCATTAGGAATAAACTGTAAGGATTAGTAATCATTTGGAATTAAGTGTTGCAAAACACCTAAATAATAGGAATATACAATATAGAATTATTAATCAGTAGGAACTAGGAATTAAATGTAAAGATTATTAATCAGTAGGAATAAACTGTAAGGATTATTAATCACTAGGAATTAAGTGTAAACTGTACCGGAGAGGAAAGAGAGTTCGCAGCACCGTAGCAGAGGCTTCCTGTGTTCGTCGTCGGCAGCAGACTCTCTTCGTCCGTTCGTCGTCCGCAAGGGTGGAGACGGAGTCGAGATTCCGCAGCACTGTAGCAGAGGCTTCCTGTGTTCGTCGTCGGCAGCAGGTAGCGACGACAAGGTAGTAAGGAGTCGAGAGTCCGCAGCACCGTTAGCAGAGGCTTCCTGTGTTCATCGTCCGCAAGGGTGGAGACCGGAGACAAGGTAGCGACTAAGGAAGTAAGGAGTCGTCGTATTATTATTACTATTATTATTTCTTTTTTTTTTGAGTACCCTTTCTCAACCTACTGAAATCCATGTGAGAGTACAGTGTTAATCAGGACACCGGGTGCTACTTGACCACAAGGTCTTTGGCATATTATTATTATTATTATTATTATTATTATTATTATTATTATTATTATTATTATTATTATTATTATTATTATTATTATATAATGCTCGCGAGCTACTCGACGAGCCAACGAGCATGGAGTATGTATGCTCGGCTCGAGCTCGTTAAATAATCAAGCCGCTCGAGTTTGGCTCGAGCTCGATTTTGACCAAGCTCGAGCCAAGCTTTGACCGAGCCACTCGCGAGTGGTTCACAAGCGGCTCGACTCATTTACACCCCTAGTTTAGGGTCAAGTTTAAGCTTCTTGCGAATCGCCATTGTCAAGAACTGATTAACCAATTTGGTTGTATTTTATAGTGAATGGTCAGTGTTGAGAAGTCGGATTAACATGTTCGTTACTGCATCTCCCATTGTTGAAAGTTTGAGAAAAAGAAACCTATTTTCTTGAGAGTTTATCAACGTGGAGAAAAGTAATTTGTAAGGAGCTATTGTGAAATCAGTAGAGATGTTGTGAAGGGTTGATTTGAAAAGGCTGTGTGCTTTTTTATTCTCTCTATCAAACGGTCAATTTCAATAAATGGTAACTGACACATTGATGGACGTGATAGGCATGCAGTGGAGAGAGAAATATACGGGTGATTTGAACTGATATGGTAAATTTGGCTTTATCATGGGTGAAGTGGTGGAGATAAAGTAGGGATATAGCTAGGAAGTTGGTGATATTTAAGGCATATTTAGAACAATTAAGTTCTTTTTGTAGGGTGAAAATTTATATAACAAATTATAATCACTTTCTGATTAAATAAATTGTTATATCCTCTTAAGTCAACAACTTCCAACATAGAAATTGATTCAACAATCTCTACGACAGACCCCCAGTTTAGACTTGAGGACCCCAAACTAGTTAGCATCAAGTGGTTTTGTAAGGATGTCTGCCAGTTAATTCTCTGTTTGAACATATATATACTAGCTCAATCTTCTTGTCTTCAACCAATTCCCTTATAAAATGATCTCTTATGTCTATATGCTTTGTCCTTGAGTGTTGTACTGGATTCTTCGAGATTTTTATTGCACTGATACTGTCACAATATAAGATCATTGTGTCCTAAGTTATCCCATAGTCCATCAGCATCTGTTTCATCCAAAGTAGTTGTGTGCAGCACCCACCAGCTGCAATATACTCATCTTCTTCTATACTTAGAGAGATAGAGTTCTGTTTCTTACTCATCCATGGGACTAAATTCTTTCCTATAAAGAGGCATCCTCCAGAAGTACTCTTGCGATTATCAACCTACCCAATCAGCATCACTGTAACCTACAAGGCATATCTCATTGTCTTTCGAATACCATAATCCATATTCTATCGTTCCTTTTACATATTTTAAAATCCTCTTTGATGTAATCAGATGTGATATTTTTGGAGTAGCTTGGTATCTGGCATATATGCCTACGCTTTAGTCGACTTGGTGTTAGATACAATAAGCTTCTAATTAGGCTTCGATATAGTGTTTGATCCACTGCTTGACGGGCTTCATCTTTAGATAGCTTGGTTGAGGTAGAGATAGGAGTTCTAGGTGAATTGCATGACTCTAATTCAAATTTCTTTATCAGATTCTTGTCATACTTTTCTTGTGATATGAAGAATCCATCTGACCCTTGTTTCACTTGGAGTCCCATAAAGTAAGTCAGTTGTCCAACCATGGATATTTCAAATTCTCTCTTCATAATCTCTACAAGTTCATCAGTGTATTTCTTACAAGTTGAGCGAAATACTATGTCATCCACATAGATCTAGGCTATTGTAGTGTGTTTGCCAGTGATTTTCACAAACATGGTCTTATAAACCATTCCTCGCTTATACCCCTGGCGAAGTAGGTATTGTGTCAGTCTTTCATACCATGCTCGTGGAGCTTGTTTCAAGCCATAGAGAGCTTTCTTCAACTTATATACGTGGTCTGGATATTTTGGGTCCTTGAATCCCTTAGGTTGAGCAACATAGATGTCTTCATGCAAATAGCCATTGAGAAACGATGTCTTAACATCCATCTAGAACAGTATGAATCCCCGAATACAAGCGACTACCAATAGAATTCTGATTGATTCCAACCTAGCCACTGGAGCAAATGTCTCATTATAGTCAATTCCTTCTATTTTAGTGTATTCCTAGGCAACTAATCTGGCTTTTTTCCGAGCTATATTTATCGCTTCGTCAGTTTTGTTCTTGAATATCCACTTAGTTCCAATAATATTTACCTCTTCTAGTTTAGGAACTAAGTCTCATACCTGGTTCCTTTCAAACTGACTTAGTTCTTCTTGCATTGCCTTGATCCAGAGATCATCTTGAAGAGTCTCTTTTACATTTTTAGGTTTTATCTTTGAAGTGTAGCAAGAGAAGCCTGCGAGTTCAATTAGGTTATTTCTGGATTGCTTCTTATCTTTATGCCAGCAGTATGATCTCCAATGATGTTATCTATAGGATGATTCTTCTTTATTCTGGTTGGAATATCTCTTCTATTCTTGTCAAAGATGGATTGAGACACTTCTTCCTCTTCAATATTGATTTCTGGTTGTTCATTCTCTAGCTCAGGTTCCGGATCAGTGACTTTTGAGGTATCTGTTTTCTTAGGTAGTATGTCTGACTTAGAGGCAAACACATCTTTTGAAGTAGTTTGATTGTCTTGACTCCTCAGGTTCATCATCAATTATGACATTTATTGTCTCCATAATCACTTGAGATTTCCTATTATACACTCTAAAAGCCTGATGATGTGGTGACTATCCTAAGAATACTCCCTCATCGCTTTTAGACTCAAATTTTTTCCTTTTGTTCTCGGTCAGCCAAAATAAAGCACTTAGTACCAAACACATGAAAATATTTAAGGTTAGGCTTCTTACCCTTCCATAGCTCGTATTGTTTTTTGGTTGTGCCAGGTCTTAGATAGATTCTGTTTATTGTGTGACATGTAGTATGGACTGCTACAACCCAAAATCATTGTGGTAAGCGACTAGCATTTAGCATAGCACATGCTATTTCTTGAAGGGTCATGTTCTTTCGTTCAACTATCCCATTCTGTTGGGTAGTGCGTGGGGCATAAAATTCATGAGCAATCCCATTTGCTGAACAAAAATTTGAATAGAGAGAGTTCTCAAGTTCTCTCCCGATCACTCCTCAGTTGTAAGATTTTGACGATAGGTTCATCCTTTTCTTTTTGTAACCGAAGGCATAGACTTTTAAATACAACAAAGGCTTCTAACTTTCCCTTAAAAAGGCAACCCAACAAAATATGAGTAATCATCAACACATACAAAAATGTACCTCTTACCTCCTATGTTTTACGTCTAAGTTGGTCCCATTAAATCTATGTGTACCAACTCCAGGCAACGCTCAGTCAGTATAGCTTTGACAGCTTTGTGAGATGCCCTAATCTGTTTGGCCATAACACATGCTCCACAGACTCTATCATGATCAACCTTCATCTTGGGTACTCCTAGAACAGCTTCAAGCTTGATAAGTCCGTCCATGTCTCTATAGTTCATATGTCCAGTCGCTTGTGCCACAACTTAGATTACTCTTATTTAGTATTATCACATAAAATCAATTGATAAAATATAATAGTTATCAGAAGATCGCGTACGTCCATCCCAGTGTGGTTCGACTTGTCAAGTACTTGGCATTGGTATTTATTGAAACACACATTCCAATTTTGGACACATAGTTGGCCGATACTTATAAGATTTGCTTTAAGACCTTAAACTAACAAGACATAATCCAGATGAGGTAGACCAGACACATTTAGTGTACTTATTCCAATGATTTTTCCTTTCTATCCATCTCCAAATCTAACTGATCCACTTTGTGAAGTAACATTACACAAATGACTAACATTTCCTGTCATATGTCTCGAACAACCACTATCGAAGTACCATCAAAACTCAGTCAAGGCAGCTGACAAAACTATTGTTGGATAACAAACCATGTCAACTTTTCTAACCCATATCTGTCTCTTGCATGGTGTTATATTCTTCATGCGATAGTTTTTTTCTCTTTGTTCCCTATAAAAGAAGTAGAATTCTGGTCGGGTATGCCCTCTAGTATGACAGTAATGACAGATTGGATTATATTTTTTTCAATTTGACATATCTTCCCTTGTATTTGAGTAAAAGTATTACCTCAGTAGAGATTCTGTCGGAGTTGAGGCAGAGTCAGAAGTTGATCCTGTAACAAACATTGTATTTATCTTTGTTGGTAAATTCCTTTCGAATCCTAATCCAGTCATGTTGTTGGATGCCTTTATGCCAGAGTCTAGTATCTCATATAGAGTTGATGTATTAGCCATCATCTTAATGTTGCGCTTTAATTCCTCTAGTTCCTTCATCAACTTACCTTCTCTAGCCCTAATTTGATTGACTAAATCATCTTTCATAAGTATGTCTGCACTCAGCTATTTAACTTTACTTTCAGATTGCTTCAGATCCTCATTCAGTTCCTGTTAATCTTGACAAGATGTTCCCAACTAAACACAAGTTTGGCGTATTCCAGTTCCAACTTAGAGTGCCTTTCCTCAAAGTCATCTGAAGACATATTGTCTTCTTTATCTGAATCAATTAATTCATCAACTAAGGCAAGAAATGCAACAAAGTTACCAGTACTTTCATCAGTCAACTGGTCAGCTTCTCATTCATCTTCATCACTCAAAGTAGTGGATGTCATAGACTTCTTTCTTTTAAGATATGTAGGACATTCAACTTGAATGTGTCTAAACCCCTCACATTCTCTACAGTGAATTGATTTATTAAGAGATTTAGATGAGGTTGACGGAGAGTTCTTCTATTTTCCAAACTTAGAGGATTGTCCAACTTTTGAACCAGTGGTGTTAGGAACATTCTTCTGATTCATATGATTTCCTTGTCTATACTGATTTCTTCCTGCTTGATTCAGATTCATTCGATTGAAACCCTTGAGAATCTTTTTGAAATTTTTCGTTAAGAGAGCCAAAGATTCACCATCAAGATCGTCATTATCAGAATAGTTTTCAAGATCAACAGAGAATGCGACTAATTTACCTTTTTTTATGGAGCTAGGGTTTTCATCTACAAGGACTTGTAGCTCATAAGTGTGTAAACTGCCCATCAATTCTCCCACTGACTTCTTTTCCCAACCTTGATTCTCCTAAATAGCTGTCACTTTCATCCGAAATCGCTTAGGGAGAGATCTCAGTATCTTTTTTCACGACTCGTGACTCAGTGAATGGTTCTCAGCATCAAGTCTTACACCCTACTGTGAAAGTCTATAATCGATTTTTCCTCATTCATCCTCAATGCTTCGAATTCAGACAAAACTATCTGGAGCTTGGATTGTTTGACATCGTCAGTTCCTTCAAATCTGGTTTCAAGAATTTTCTAAGCTTTCTTTGTTTCTCGCATACCAGAAACAACGGTGAAGTCTGATTCATGGAGCGATCCAACTATGGAGTTCAGCGCCTTGTTGTTGTAGTTTGATTTGTTAATTTCATCCTTAGTTCAGTCAATTTCTGCCTTAACGGATGTCGTACCATCATCATTGTATATTTTGGGAGGTTCCTAACCGATGATCAGTGTGCGCTAAACCCTTGTCCAATGAGCTTGAAGATAGATCTCTAATTGGCTTTCTAGAACGCGTAGTTTGTGCCATCAAGCTCAGGAGGTTTCATGTTGCTATCCATCTGTAAGTCAGAGAACCAAGAAAGCAGACTACACAAACTCTATACACTACAATATTGCGATAATCAGACAAAAATATCAAGAAGTATAGCAAAATAGAAAATTCCCTACGGATCAAGTCACTTTTTAAACTTAAAAGCTCTGATACCAAATGAAATTCCTCTTATCCTAATATTCTATGTGATCTGATAGAGTTTCTGCTTTATCTATACTAATTTTATTAGTTATGAAACTTGATTATTATTTTACTCAGATCATGCATCAGAAGTATAGAATAGAGTGCGGAAAGTAAACGCAGAAACTAAGACAGACACGCGATATTATTAACCTAGTTCGATACCTCAATATTAGGGGTGTCAAAACGAGCCGGCCCGCCCCATTAGGCCTGCCCCACCGCGGACTTTTTTATTTGCGGGCTTTTGCGGCCCGGCCCGCGAAGCCCGCGGGCTAGGAAGTACTCAGCCCAAGCCCGCCCCATGCGGGCTAGCGGGCTAGCTCGAGGGCGTACTTCAAAATTTTTTTAAAAAAAAATTTAATAAAATTCATATTCATTCATATATATATATAATAATAAAAATAAGAGCATTTAATATTCTAAAAATTCACCCTTCACAGTTCACACCACAAGGATAAAAATCCATCAATTCAGAATCCTAAAAATTCAAAATGATAAACACATAAGACATAACCACATAGTAATAATGTCCCAACTCTCAAAATCCAAACATAACAACTAATAACAAATTAACAATATTGTCTTCAGTTCAATTTCAATCCACTCTTCAAGCCTTCAAATTAGTGCCTAAGGCGCTAAGTAATAAAAGTGACCCCTGAAAACTCGGTTGGGATTGGGACAATTTCTTCAACACCATCACCATCATCTATACATTTACAACAATTAAAATAATTAAAACATAATAACCATTATAATTGAATCATAAGAAAATTAAAAATTTTGAAGTAAAAATCAAATTTACCCGGAGGTTCATAACTGCGTATCCAATTGCCAGCACAAAGCAATGCTTGAACGTTTGAAGGAAGCATACAATTTCGGTATTTATTCAGCACACGACCTCCTATACTAAAAGCCGATTCCGATGCCACAGTAGTGATAGGAATACTTAATATATCGCATGCCATGTAAGATAACTCACCGAAACGATGCCTATTTTCCTTCCAAAAATTCAAGATATCCATATCACCAAATATCTTCATGTCCTTCTGTGGTTCATCCAAATACACATCTAACCGATCCGCTCGCGAGCGATATATATATATATATATATATATATATATATATATATATATATATATATATATATATATATATATATATATATATATATATATATATATATATATACATATTATATACATATTATACATATAATATTATAGTTTATTTTTAATTGAAACATAAATTTAAAATCAAACAAGTTAAATTCAAGTTCAAAATCGGACTCGAACTTGAGTTCGAACATGAATTCGAGCTCAAATTCAAGCTCGAACTCGAGCTCAAGGTCGAGCTCGAGCTCGAACTCGAACAATCGAGCTGCTCGAGCCGAACTCGAGCAGCTCGAAAATTGCCGAGCTCGAGCTCGAGCATCAATTTTCAAGCTCGATCGAGCTCGAGCTCGAACTCAAGCTCGATCGAGCTCGAGCTCGAACTCAAGCCGAGCCTTCCTTAACGAGCTCAAGCTCAAGCCACCCTAGGTTCGAGCTCGGCTCGGCTCGTTTACACCACTATTTCACACTATCCCGAATCTTAGTCAAAGCATCACCCATCACTTTCAACCCATCTTGCACAATAAGATTCAATATATGTGTAGAACATCTCACATGAAAAAATTCTCCATTACACAACAAATCATTTTGCAAACAAAGTTGTCCTTTCAAGATATTTTGCATACTATCGTTAGCAGAAGCATTATCCAAAGTCAGAGAAAACATTTTTTTCTCAATTCCCCACTCTTTCAAACATTCTAAAAGCTTCTTAGCTAAGTGAATACCAGTGTGTGGAGCAGTTAAACAAATATATCCTTCAATTGTGCATGCTGTCCAAAGATCAGAAGTCAAGCAAATTCTACTAGGAATTCTTTTCAAGATATTCTTCAGTTTCTCTTTTTTCTTCAACATTGATATTAGTGTTAGGAGAACTTTGTTGTTGAGATGTATCCATCTCTAGTCTCCCTATCATTAAAAATTAAAAATAATAAAGACTTTGAATCAACTGCTATTAATTCATACAAGTAATTTAATAATTGAACTAATTTAATCTAGTTCATAACTAAATTATGACTAATTTAATTCATACTAATATACTATATAAAAATTCAAGTTAGAATCTGCTATGCTATATCCTATAATTAAATTAACTAATCTAACTGCTATACTTATACATACGAACAAAATCTAAATATCTAATATACATATTCTGTAATTAAATTAAGTAATCTAATTGCTATACATGTGAAGTTACGAACGATGAACTGATCACTGATGAACACAGACTACACATTCACATTCATCACAGATTATACATACAATTATCACATTCACATATTATACATATAAGTATAACAAGATTTATGTATGAACATTTAAATATTTAAATGAAAATATTAAGTGATTCAAACTTCAAACCTGTGACGTGGTGAACGGCGGCGTGGTGGACAGATCACAGATGTGTGAGCTGGTGGCGGTGGGCGGTGGTGGACGATGGCGGTGCGAATCGCAATCGAGAGAGAGCCGAGACTTAGCGACTTAGCGTTTAGAAAATTAGAACTTTAGGGTTGAACTCTTGAAGAGTGAAGACTTTAATTGATTATTAATTTAGGCGGTAACGGTAAGGCCTAATCCCTAATGGCTTATAATTTATAAACCTGTAATTTTTATTTTTTTTTTTAATTAAAGGGTCTGGCCCGCGGGTCGGCCCGCAACCCGCGCAGGTTTGCCCGCGCGGGCTATGGCCCACCGCGGCCCAGGCCCGTTAGGCCCGCATTTTTGCGGGCCAAGTTTTCTACGGCCCTAACCCGCCCCATTGCGGGCAGGTGCGGGCCAACCCGCAGGCTTCGGCCCACTTTGACACCCCTACTCAATATATACGTCTGGAGGATGGCCACAGTTCGTCTAATCCACTATACTCAACAGCCAATGTATAGAAGGTAAGAGAAAATGTTCTCACCCATGTGATCCCTCACAAGGTATCTACCCGACTAACCTAGGCTTACAATGGATTGCCAAGACGGGGGATCCTTGCTTCAAAAGTCCAACCAAGTCCATTGTTGGAGAGCTACTCTGATGTAGTTCGTCTTAATGACTCATGCTTCATTGATCCATAGTTGCATGACCTCTATGTCCATAGTTTTAAGCATCAAACAATTTTACCTTCTCAAGATCTTCAACTTTCAAAGCTTCAAATCTTTATTCCTTGAGAAAACGATGATGGTTAGAGTAGAACGCTTTAGAGCTATGAGAGAATGGTTTCTTTTCAATCTATTGGTAATCTATCCTCTCTCTTCTTAGACCATCTCACACCTTTATATAGAACGCTGACCTTGATAACATGGTAATCCCTTAGATTTTAATCTTCATTCCTTAATTACCTTGACACTATTTTTGGTGAATAGATAGTGAAGACTTTCTTGTAATCTCATCTCTTTGCTGGAAACTGCTCTGCTTAGCCCAGCAAGAATAAGTCGGTGAAGCTTCAACTGATATAACCCAGGCGCTCTGATGTAGAGTTTGCTCGATCAGATCTTCACTCTTACATCATTAAGGTTTAAACTTTAAAACCTAACATCAAGTATTATGGATGAAGTAACAACTCAAGGATTATCACTAGTACAAAATGTGTCATTCACGTCTTTACTAATTAGCAACACGCGTCTTTACTAGCAAAGAGCGTATGGTGCAGACGTTGAAAACTTACAACTTTACGCCTCTTTACTTAGAAGTCGCATAAAGGTGGGCTATACGCGTGTTTACTAACTAAGTAAAGACGCCTATTGTGTTTAAAAAAATTAATAGACAACTTTACCTTTATAGTTATATTTTTTAATATTTCATTTAATTCAATAGTATCCTATACTAATCTTTGCTCAATAGAAAATTCCACTACCAACCAGCATTTATATGGTTCAAACCATTCAACACAATATATATATATATAATCCAACATTAATCTATCATAATATATACAATCTAATTACATCTAAAACACATAATAATCATTTATATGCACTCATTTACAAAATAGTCTATCCATAACCTCCATATCTCATCTATTTCATCCTTAGAATATGCATTCCTATCTTGATATGTGATTACAAAATTTTGGATAATTAAAAAAACAATGAGTATATATACTATAAAATATTAAAATAATTATCAATTTAGTGTCTAGTAACTTAGTATAAACAACTACAATTTTCATACTATATAAATACATGACTATAATAAATAATGTGAATAACACCACCCCCACTATGTTATTCATTTCATTTGCATTTGCTAAGGTTTTTTATTTATAAAAGAAAAAACATTATTAGATAATAACTTGAAGGATCATTTTAGGAGGGTCAATTTGACAAATTTTTAGTTTAGATTTCATCATTAATTTATTCTACTTTGCATTGAAAATGTTACAAAACACAATAATTTGGAATTTAGAATTATTTAAAGAAACCAATTAAGGGATAATCGGTAAGAAACATCCTCAAACTTCATTGCATTATATTCTTGTAATTAATAATTATGTAACTATCCAGGTTTCATCCATAAACGCAAAAGCATTAATAATTAAAGCACCAAAACCACAGACAATTGACAAACGTAAATAAAGAATGGTCTGATAGTTTGGAAAACTCACAAAGACATGCTAAAAAAGATGTAAATGATTAAATTTTTAAAGAAACTAACTAACCTTCAAACACATTTCTTCTCTTTTGTGCTAGAAATCACAGTTTTTCATCACAACCACTACCTCTATCGCCATGTTCTTCTCCCTTTTGAGTGCTTGAGCTTTTCAAGTATAACACTTTTTTCCTTGCTATTTCCATTTTCTTTAGGGAATCTAGCTTACAACATCCTTGCTGCCCACTGGCGACAGAAATTGCTTCTCCTTCCTCTGTCAATATATTAAATCCCCCATGTCTTTAAATTGAATAGTCAAAATATTAGACCCTAAAAGAGCAACTACAACTGTTTTATATGGCTGCTTGTAACTTTTGTACCAAACTATGCACTATGTTTCAATTAAATCCCTCTAGCAAAAGATTAAGGGATTTTCTTCCCATACTGCAGAAAATGGCACTGCAAATTTCTAAACATTAATACTTTAAAAATAAATCCTCAAAATTCAAAAGGGATAATTCTCATGTATTCTTATAACTCCCTCATCCTTTTGTTTTATTTTTATTTTTCATTAAGCATCTCAAATACTTGGAAATTTTCCCTTTTTGCAAATCAAATTTCAAAGTAGTACTATGCTCTATCTTCCATCCCTTTAGTCATGCCACACACTACTGAATACAAAGTTATACCAAAATGAATATATAGCCAAAACAGGTCAAGAATAAAACTAGAAGGAAAACAGTATTTTGTACAGGAAACAAGGAACAACTAAGGAACCGAAAACAAACTTGAAATGCTCAATGAATACAATTACCTGTCAATACATAGATTAATCCCTTTGGTGTGGATGTATCAGCTACTTCTGCAATCCGATTCAAGTCCCTCTGAAGTGATCTACCCCAAGCCCTTTAAGCCAACTTGAAGAAAATAACGAACAAAAGCATTATAAGAAAATGTGTCAATATTTTTGAAGGAGCAATTGGAGAAATGTGTAATGAAAATGCAGCCCACAACTTAACATTAGAGCAGGTTAGACCTATAGCATTTTGTTAGGCTCACATCTATATTTGTCATTTTAACAAGAACTAACATACTCACTTCAAGATTTCAAGAAAACAACTAGAACTGAATTGGAAAGAACAGAACTTTTGTGCAATTTTTTGTTGAGCCGAGAGAGAAATTTTTTGACACTTCTCACTGGGATTTTTTTATTTCTACACCTTCATTGCTCCCATTTGACCTGAAATATTGAAAGAGAAGATGAAATAACTAATGCCCAAATGCGTAATATATTTGAAAACTTTATTGTTTTCAGCAAAATAATGATAAAATATGCAATAAAACCTAATACCCATACCGAATAGAAGGGTGGAAGAGGAAAGATGAAGGAATGGAGCGCTTCCCCACTGTGCAAATTGAAGATTTTTCAAGTTCATCCTTCTGGGAGAATTATACACGGAAACCGCAGCTAAAAGAGGGAGCTACTCGAGCCCATCCTTTAGGGTGTTTGGCATTGCAGATTAAATTTCAAAAAAAATAGAGGATGTATGTATGTAGATCTAGTGAAGAGGTTGCTTGGAGAAGAAACGTACACAACAAAAATACCTCTCGAGAGATCAGATCTGGCGGCCGAGCATTCTTCTTATTTGATGGAACAGCGGCCGTGTGGCGGTGGTGGTTGTGGAACGACGACGTGAGATCAGATCCAGTGGAATGGCCAAGCTTTCGGCCAAACTCCAGGCTTTCTTCTTCAAAGAGTGAAGAATATGAGTACGTTGGTCGCAGATCTGAAGGTCGCACCGCAGCTACAGACGAAGAAGCTCGAAGCCTAAAGTCGTCACCGCCGCTACTAGAGCTGCTACTGTCGAAGCTCGAAGATCGCCGTACGTTCGTCCGAGGGAGGAAGAAAGAAGAAGAGACGATGATGAGGCTCAGAAGATGAAGAAGCAAGACTGAGAAAAATATTTTACAAGTTTTAAATTTAAGACATACCATTATGGAGTAATATATCAAGTAGTAATAGTAATTTAAAAAATAAATAAATTATTTTTAACATACAACAATACAAGTCTTGATTAATATATCGAAGTAGTATATACTATAAAACTAAAAAAAATGCACTATACGTGACATTACTACTGTAGTAAAGACTCCTAAAGTATGCAACATGTTTACAAAAATGCCACTGCATTTTTTTCTTAGTTTACGTGTCTTTAGTTATAAGTAAAGTAGTGTATTGTTGCATTTTTTTGGTCAATTCTCTACTAGTGTATGATATTGAAGCCAAGGCAATTAACATAAAGTGTGATAACACTAGTGCTATAACTATAACTCATAATCCAGTGTTACATTCAAAGACCAAGCACATTGACATTAAATATCACCTCATTCGAGATCATATTGAGAAAAAGAATATTGTGTTAGAATATGTCAATATGGATCATCAACTAGCAGATATATTAACAAAGCCTTTGAGTGTGAGAGCAAATTCTCAATGTTAAGACATGAGTTAGGCACGATTGATCTAAGTTGAAAACATTTCGAAAAGTCATGAATTCAAGAGGTTAAGTAGTACATTCGAATGGTTGCTCAAATTGTTAGATATTGAGTGATAAACATTTGAATTGTAGAAAAGGTTCGAAATGTGATAAGGGTCAAACAATCAATAGTTCGAAAATACAAGATGGTCGAAAGGACATTAAGAAATAGACGAATGGTTAATGAATTTTCAAATGGTTAAGATTGCAGAATGGATGAATGGTTAAGAGGTATGAATAGTTACTAAGTATTTGTTGAATGGTAAAAGAGGAAAATGAATAGTTATTAATAATTACATAGCACGAAGTGCAGAAGTTAGAGAGACAAGGGGAATGTGGCAACCGAAAATATCTCCAAACCGTTTTGGTAGCATTTACATTTATATTGCTTACGTTTCGGTTCAAGTAAGAAAACGACTCCCACTTGAGTATGTCACTGAAAATTCTGACACCAAATGAGATGTGCCTTTAAGTCTTTCTCTCTCCTATTTAATGATTATTTAACCTTTTTGGATATTCTCTTTCCTTATCAACCGTACTTATACCTAAGAAGAACATATATACCTTTGACTATCAAATTTTAAGGGTCATTTTAAGTCTTTTAGCATTTTGTAATTAAATTATCCAAAATTCAAACTATCAATTTTTCTTAGACCCGACCCACTTTTGAAAAGTATTTAAGTCTTCCACTCAACCAAACACTTCACTCTAGCTGCAACCTTTGCAAGATTTTACCCTTTTACTCTTAAAACCTCAAAAAACCTTCAAACCCTCAAACACCATCAATGGTGACCTCATCATCATCCACTAACTCCAACCCCACTAACGATTTACCAGTTCTCGACAAACTAAGTAAGAAGGTTAGAAACAGTTTGATATTTGACAAGGCAGGTTACTTTAAGCACTCCACGGACAAACTAATGGTAGAGAGACTAATTAAATACTTCGAGGATTGTGGCCTGATGAAGTACCTAGCGCATGAGTACAAAATCATTTACTTGCTTGACGGGACAGAATTCATTGTCAATGCCATATTGAAGAGGGACAAGATTCATTCGAGGGTGAATGGCGTTGATATTTTTATTGTTTATGGGGATATTGGCCTTGTTTGATTTTCCAGAGGGCACGTTGACAATTAGGATACCCTATGGAAGGAGGTGAAGGATGATCAGGCACCAGAGGAGTTAAAGTTTTCCTTCAAGAAGAAAACATTAAAGCCGAAGTTCGAAAGTGCAATTGATATTCTCAACCTAATTGTTGAGAATCAAGTGGCTGGTACTAACAATGTCACTGCCGAGAAGTTTACAATGTTGAGCGCAATGTTTAACCACTATGAAGTTGACTGGTCTCTAGTGATCTTCAACTTTCTGTGCAATTCATCGAGAAGGCAGTAAACAAGAAGAACAAGACATTGACGCAAGTGGTAGGATTTGGTTTTCTTGTAACCAAATTGCTAAGATTAAACAAGAAGAACAAGATTGATTTCAATCATCAAATTTATAAAGTGAAAAATAATAACTTTTGTGCTAAATCTTTCTTCATCTTCACATGAGCTATGAAATAATTAATCCAATTACACACACTTTTAAATTAGATTTGTCTAGCAGTCAAGAACAAGTTGACTTAATTAGACAACGTGCTCTGATACCAATTTTTTATCCCAAAAGAGATAAAGTAAAGTCTAGGGGGGTGAATAGGCTTTACTCCAATTCAAATTTTTCTAAGGCAATATTAAAACCAAAAAACTTAATAATTTGTCAGTGTCTTGTGTACAACAGAATATAAATAATGTGTAGTGTGTGTTTCTTATAAGTGTCAAAGATACTACCTTTTGTGGGCTATTTAAGAGACATATTGTGCTACAAATAGAGTCGTTTGAGCCTATTACATGCTTAGAATAGCTTATTTTGATAAAAGATAGGCACAAGGACTAATTGTGGTTGCATTTGTAAAAGATAGCAAAAGCTGAAATTTTTAGGGCATTTTAGCGATAGTTCGGTAATTTGAGCATATCTTGAGCTAGAACTGTCCAAATGAGGTGATTCAAGTGGCCTTTGAACGGAAACTTAAAGAGCTACAACTTTGATGAATACCAAAAATTCAAAACCGGGCTGTGGCGCGGTCCACAAACGTGGATCGCGCATGGATCTGAGGTAGAAAATTCCACGGACCCATCCAAGAACGTGGACGGCTCGTAGACGGGCTCCATGCGAGTTTTAAAAGAGTGCTTTGGAGGTGAGACACCCCGCTAGGATTCGGGTACCCATTGCACCGATCTTCAAACAAGCATGGAGCTCCATGTGAAGTCGGGTGCCCAATGACGTCATCCTAAGGGGTTGAGAAGAAAGAGAGACCGCCCAAGCCATTGGCGGTGAGCGGCTCATGTCCTACTCTCACTTGCTTTTATGCATTGGACTTTGGCGTTTGGTTAGATATGATTGGTTGAGGTGTACATAGTTCCCACTAGTGGGTTCGACTTGAATGCCTTTGCAAAATAGGAGGTGAATCAAAACTTGGTTGCATGCTTGGCAATATGGTGTGTATAGTGTGTTTCCATTGTCAAAATGAAACAATAGGGGTTTTGCTTCTTTTGTATATTTCTAGAATGTATGGCACATGGTTAACCCCCTTGTTAGATAGCATGAAGGGTCTCCCCTCTCTATTTTCTTTCACATTCATTATTGATTGACCATTTGATTGATTGAGCTATCCTTGAAGTATCTTTGGCACTTAATTGTCTTGAAAAGATTGAGAACTTGCTTGGGGACAAGCAAGAGTTAAAGTGTGAAAACTTGATAAGTGCCAAAGATACTATCTTTTTGTGGGGTATTTAAGACACATATTGTGTAATAAATGGAGTCCTTTGAGCTTATTACATGTTTAGAATAGCATATTTTAATAAAAGATAGGCACAAAGACTAATTGTGGTTGCATTTGTGAAAGATAGCAAAAGCTGAAATTTTCAGGGCATTCCGGCAACAGTTCGGTAATTTGAGCATATCTTGAGCTAGGAGTGTCCAAATGAGGTGATTCAAGTGGCCTTGGAATGGAAACTTAAAGGGTTACAACTTTAATGAAGTCCAAAAAGGCAAAATCAGGCTTTACACAAAGGTGGATCGCGCGTGGATCTGAGGTAGAAAGTTCCACGGACCCATCCACGAACGTGGACGGGCTCCAGCGCGAGTTTTAAAAGAGTGCTTTGGAGGAAAGACTATTTAAGTTAGGTTTTGACATTTGGTAGAGATCTTAGCACTTAGAGCTTAGTTTATTTTGAGATTTTCTCTCTCAATTGAGAGCTTAGAGTAGATTTCTTCCTCTCTCTAAGAGGGCTTAACTAGCTACAAGTGATGAACTTTGGGAGATTCAATTGAAGGCTTAAATTTGGTAATTCATTTCTATTTCCACTTCCAATTCATTCCAATTGTGCTGAATGAGATTCCTTGTAATTGCTATTCCAATCTCATCATGATTTGTGGCTAGATTAACCTAGGAGTTAGATTTGATGATCTAGAATTGATGCATGTTGATCCTTAATTGTTGAATTGATGATATTCTTGCTATTGTGTCTTAATTGCTTTTGTGTCGATAATGTGATGCTTTGATCCTTTGCTCATTAATGGCTATTGAAATTCCGCTTATTCTAATATCCTAATTAGTGTGATTGAATTACTGCTTTAGTTATATAACGTGTATCAGTTGTGAATCTTGATTATTGTTATACTCATATCATGCATCAGAAGCATTTAATCCCATGTGGAAAAATAAATGCAAAAACTAAAATAGACACACACAATTTTTTAACCCAGTTCGATACCTTAGTATCTACGTCTCGAAGATGGCCACAGTTCGTCCAATCCACTATACTCAATAGCCAACGTATAGAAGGCAAGAAAAGAAGTTCTCACCCATGTGATCCCTTATAAGGTAACTACCCGACTGCCCTAAGCTTACAATGGATTGCCAAGACCGGAGATCCAAGCTTCAAAAGTCCACCCAAGCCCCCTTGGTGGATACCTACTCTGATGCAGTCCATCTTGATAACTCACCCTTCACTGATCCTCAGTTGCATAACCTCAACATCCACAATTTAAGCATCAAACGTATTTTTGCTTTCAAGATCTTTAATTTCAAAAACCCAAATCTTTAATTGTTTGAGAAAACGATAAATGACAGAGATGAACACCTTAGAAGTTAGAACTGTGAGGGAATGGTATCTTTTTAATTAATAAACTGCGTAACCACTTATTGAACCATACCTCTCCTTTATATAGAGCTATGGCCTTGATATCATGGTAATCTCTCATATTTGTACCTTCATTCTCTAATTACCAAGATACCCTTTGAGGTGTCAAATAGATAAGGACTTTCTTGTAATATCACCTCTTTGCCGGTAACCGCTCTGCTTGGCTCAGCAAATATAAGTCGGTGAATCCTCAACAGATATAACCCGGAAGCTCTGATGTAGAGTCTGCTCAATCAGATCTTCACTCTTAACATTAACAGACTCTAAACACTACTCCATCTATTTTGCCATAATAAATTAGTCAATTACATCATGGGGTTTTAGACTTAAAAAACCTAACAGCCATGATGAGTGAGGAGTGTGAGAGAGTGGTTATAGCAAGAGATTGTGCCTCCATGTAGTCTTACTCATCCACATTCCCGCCATAAGTCCGAAAGTACTAGGCCTAGAAGGATTGGTAGACAAAGTGTTTGATAAAATGCCTTAACCGAATGAGAACTTAGGAGTCCAAATTTGATGCAACTTGGTGTTTGTGCCTGTAACACCCCATATTTTCGTTAAGCCTTGAGAACGGTAATTATTTCTACCGTGTAATTTATTTGATTTAATTGGGCTTCGTTCTTCTAATTGATATATATATATATATATATATATATATATATATATATATATATTTTCTTATTCTGGAATTAATTAATTATTCTAGGGCCCAATTCTTGGTGTAATTCCTATAAGGGATTTCTTTAAATTGGATCCTTATATTTCTTATAAGTAAAAATATTTTGTAATGGCCCAATTTATTTTTTTTTTTGAAGGACCAATTTCATACTTACTAGTATTATATTGAATAATGCAAGACCCATTCTTTATAAAAGCCCATTATTTATTCTAGTTACCCTAATATAATATATACACTATATATGTAATGATCTTCCTATCCATATAAAAGAGTTTGTGTTAACTCTTCCTACCCTTTTCATTCTCCTACAAAATAACTCTTCCTACCCTATCATTTCCTAAGAACTCTACAACATACACTATCTTCTATCCTTCAAGATTCAAGACAAAGATTGCTCCTTTAGGATTTCTAGGGCTTGGGTAAGTGTTTTTCTTTAGGAATATGCCTTGTATCATCCCATTTTCATGATCTTTTTATAAGTTCTTATGGTGTTCTTTTGGGATCTTTCTTTGGGAAAAGATGATCAAGTGGGTGGGAGTGGCTTGTGAAGAGGAAGGTGTTTGCTTGGTTTGAAGTTGTGCTACAAGAGGTAACCATCATGTCTTACTAAAACCTATTTTACACTCTTGATCTATGTATAATACTTGGTGTTTCGGAATCCTGTGAAAATTTCTTGGTTTAGCCTTTGTTTTTGATGATCTGTGATATATTTTGATGGGTTAATGAACTTGTGTTCTTGATCCTTTGCATCTTGATGAGTATGAGCATTTATTGTTATGCATTCCATGTTTATTTGGCTTCTAAAATGGGTAATCTAGACAATCTGGTCATATTCTTGCATTCTGGAATGAATATATTGCATTCTGATTCGAGTCTGGGAGTTATGCGTTGAGGGTGCTCTTGCGTGCATCCTAATGGTATAATGTGTCTCGTTGGGGTCTTCCGCAAATGCGTGACGGGGAGTGGTGGCGAAGGGAGGTGTTTCGCCGGGGAGTCCCACCTCCTTCTTGCGGAGGAGCGTGGCGGAGGGGGCAGTTCCGCCACTGGGTTCCGCCAGTTCAATTGGCATTTTGGTTCCAGTAGCTTGTTTTGTGATCTGTTGGTCTTGTTGATTCATCTTTGATTCTGGAACTTGTTTGGATATTTTGTTGAATATTTACCTTGGTTCTTGAGTATTTATTCATGTCTTTTGATTCATTCTCTTGATCTATTGGTTGGTTGAATCCTTGGTTATATTTCCTGAGTATATGTTGTGTTCATGATCTGAGATGAACACTGTTGGTGGATAATCTTTGGGGATTGAGTCTGAGGTTGGATGTGGAGTTGTGAATCTCTGAGTATCTTTTGGATTGTTGAGGGTGAGCTAACTGTGGGTAACATTTGTCTCTGTGTAACTAATTGTGGGCTTTTGCCTCTGTGGTAATGGGCATCATTTGCCTTTGTGGTTGGGCTTTTGCCTATGTGGTAATGGGCATCATTTGCCTCTGTGGTTTGGGGTTTCGCCTCTGCGGTAATGGGCATCATTTGCCTCTGTGGTTGGGCTTATTGCCTCTGTGGAACTAACTGTGGGCATCATTTGCCTCTGTGGTTGGGCTTTATGCCTCTGTGTACTAACTTTGGTTTGGTGGTTGGTATGAGGGATGGTATTGTGGTTGGAAGGTATGGTTTGGTGCTTATCTTTGGAATGATGTTTGTTTGGTTCCTTATGGTTCTTTAGTTGAGTTGTATCTCAGTTATTATCCGTTATTCCTTGATATATTGTGGTTTGGTGGTTTCTTTGTGAGTAATCTGTTGAGGTTATGATTCAGTTGGTATTCCGTTATAGACTTATTGCCTTGTACATTCATATTGGATATTGGTTTTACTTGGAGAGTCCTTGGTTTATGGCTTATTCAGCTTGTTGTTGTTGAGTCTCCATTTTAATTAAAGAACAGTTCGTTGGTGTGTATATTCTATACGGGTGTGTAAACCTATTTACAAGCTTATTATATTATGTATGTTCTCACAAGTGTGAGTGGTGGTTGCTTAGCATTCTTTTGCTAATGGTTTTCTACACGTTTTCCAGGTATGGAGTAGTCTAAGCCGAGAGCGCGCTAGAGCTATGTTATGCTTGCTTAGACTAGATGATGTTTTAGACTCCTTTCGGGCATGTGTGCCTTTGTTTTGGATCATGTATCTTGACTAGTTTTGTTACTGTTATGTTTTGAGGATTTTATGTTTTGTTTTTGGATAGCCTGTGCATCTAGGCTGTGTTTTACCTAGATGTGGCATGACACCCGATAAGTTTTAAATCGTTTCCACTATAGTATGAGTAGTTGTTGAGATATGCAGCTTTTATGTTTAAAGTTTTAGCTATCTCAGCTTGTGAAAAGTTGGGGGTGTCACAGTGCCTTACAGTTCCTTAAGTCTAGTCATCTAGACATGATTGTAGTGAATTGAATCTACCTTAGCCTAATACATGCATCGACGAGAGAGAGAGAGAGAGAGAGAGAGACGGGGGCAGAGAGATGAGTGAGGTAGAGAGAGGAAGAACCTAGGCTGAAAATGAAAATACATAACTTATATACCTAGAGTTTTGGGGTCTTAAAATCATATTTATATATCTATACTATATATAAAAACAATATCTTCCTCTCAAATTTTCCCACCCAAACTTAGTGGCATTTTAGTAAAACTATTGATTTTATTAATTATCCATTTATATTTATTCATAAAATCAGCCAATTGGTAAGAACATACCTATTTCATTCACCTATAATATTATTATGGTAATATGGTAAATTGGTAATTATGGTATAATAATATTATAATCTACCATTCATATGTATTAATTATAATTGGTAATATTTCATTATCTACCACCCATTTTCTCACGCTTTCAACCACCCTTAATCAAAACAAATCATGTTTTGTTACGTTTAAGATATGACATTATCTACCATTCATACTTATTAATTATCATTTAAAAATTAGAAAAAATATATTCTAATCTATACGTTTAAAACAGTGTCATTTTAAAACGGACCTGGGGCAATATATGTACTATTATGAAATTTGAGGGGCAACATTTACACCACTAATAATTCAAGATCGGAGTCACATTGATTGAAAATATAAAAAGATCCTAATGAGAAATGAAACAGAAATTTGACAAATTAAAAAAGGAAATAAATATTAGTAATTGAATGAAAATTATTTAAAAACTTTAAAAAAAAAATTAATTACACTATCATTTTGAAAACTTTAAATTATTTAAACTTTAAAAAAAATTAATTAAACATGGGTTGTTAGATTTGTTATAATAATTACAATTAATTCATTCAAATATGGAGGAGGAAGAAAAAATTAAATGTGATATGGTGAAAATGAATATACTTTAGGTATAAAAGTATAATTATAATTACCTAATAATTATTATTATGGTAATTAAGCTAAACATTAGTTGTTGAATTTATTTTTATAATAATTATAATTAAAGTTTTTTCTCGTTTTTTCTTATATTTATTTTAGTAATAATATAATTACATAAGTCATATTACATATCGATCTTTTAAAGATAATTGTAAACAAACAAGTAATATATTATTCAATTAATTGAGTAATACTTTTGCACTACTCTTATAATCAAATAAATGTACATATGTTCAATATTAGAATTTTTTATAATTTCATCTTTATTATTATTATCTAAATATATAATAAAAAATTTATCAATGCATCGCATGGGTAATTGGACAATTATTTGCTCTAATTCAAGCAAGAAAAACATCAGAAAACATAATCGATCCAACCAATTTCATCAATTGCGCTATATAATAATTGATCCAACCAATTTCATCAATTGCGCTATATAATATTCGATGTTATGATTTATATAATTGTATATCGATCCAAATATTCTTAATATATTATAAAAATCCATTTCGTGCAACGCACGGGCGAAAATATTAGTTATGTTAATAAGTATCTAAATTGTATAATTTGGGCTAAAGCTTGGGCTAGAAATGTTTTTGGGTTCAAACAAAATGTTTGGACTTAGGGATCAAAAATTATTTAGGCTATAGGAGTTGATATGTATAAAAATAATTTTGGCAAGCTTGTCTCAGATAGACTTTTGGGTCAAGATTTTAGTAAATAAATATTTTCTTTAAATAAAGCTTTTAAAAACATAAATATTTTCATAAATATTTTGTACCAAATCATTTAAAATAAAGAGTTTAAAATATTTTATTTATACCAAGGTTGAAAAAGACGCTAGGCGCCCCCTAGGCGCCAAGGGGGCGCCTAGCGCCTAGGGCGCCTAGGCGCCCAATTTATTTTTTTTTTATTTTTTCTTTTAATTCTTTTTCATTAAATAACACCTTCACCACCCTGTGATTTTATTTCCCAAAAACAATTAAGGCTTCCACTTCTCTGATCTTTTTTGCCATAATTCATTTCCCAAGACTACATCTACTCCACTCAATCAATCAATCTCTCTCTCTCTTCTTTTTCTTTTTGTGTTTTGGCCCTCACCGTCATCTCCATTCTTCACCATTACCATCACATAACACCATTACCAAAAAGAAACACCATAAGTCCATAACAGTATAACACTATAAAGCCATTAAAGAAACACCGTCATCTCCACTCTTCACCGCCCTGGCCTTCCCTCACGTTTGCTACGCGATTTTTTCTCACCTACTAGCTACAAGTCTACAGATCTACTCTGCTTCTGTTTTTATTTTTTAAATGAGACGACCAGCTGAAGGCGCAGGCGAAGGCGACCGGCGGAGGGCGTGCCGGCGTGGGGTGGCGTCGTGGCGGAGGTGCGGAGCTGCTACTCGGCGGACTGTTGGCGTGGGGGAATGATGACGGTTCGACGGCGATGCTTGGGGTTGTAATGAATTTGGGGGAAAAAAATTAAAAAAAAAATAATAATAATTAGTGGACTGTTCGTCAGTTCGGCCGCCTAGGCGGTCTAGGCGCCGCCTAGACCGCCTAGGCGGCCGGCCGCGGAGGAGGCCGATTCCGGCCTTCCTCGACGCGGCCAGTCACCGCCTAGCGCCTAATCGGTGCCTAGGCGCGATTTTTGCAACCTTGATTTATACGCTCATTCGGCAAAATAATTGTAGGAGTAAAAATTATACATATAGTTTTATTTAGAAACTTGATAAAATAAGAGTTTTGGTGGAAAAGTATTTTGGGGTCTCACAGCGGTAGACTAGGTTAATGCCGGGAGCGTTTGGTAAAGTGTTTATCAGGTGATCAGGTTTGAGTGTCGTTGGATGTGACTAAACCGATTAGGAGGAAAATGAAGTTAGTTAAATAAGATGGGATGTGGGTTTGGGTCAATTTCAAGTACGAGAGGTTTCTTTTGTGGGGTGTTGGGGCATATAGATTAGTTATACATTAAGGTGAGGAAGGCTGGAGTCTTGCCAAAGAAGTACATGTATGTGCCTTGGTTGCGAGCTAGTTTAGGTAGAGGGTTGAGGAAGATAGGGGCATCGCGGCTGGTGTCAGACAGTGGAGAGGGGCAGAGGATGATCGACGACTAGACTAGGGGGTTTGTGTGGGTGGAAAGGTGGGGTATAGTGGGAGATGTTGAAGCAATGGGGTTGTTGGTGAGCTCAAAGAGGAGGTGGGGATAGTTGAGGAGGAGGGATAACGTGGTAGGGTGACTGATGTGGTCATGGTTGAGGGATCTTCTTCTTTGGCTTTGGCGAGTTCTGGTTTTCAAACCCACCCCGATTAATGAGTTCTCTGAGCTAGAAATACCGTAGCTTAGGCAATCGACAGATAGTTTGGGAAATTGTGGACCTAGTGACCATGAAAAAGCCCAATTTGATTTTCTTGATGGAGACCCAAGTTTATTGTGTTCATGCGGAGAGGTTATGGGTGAGGTTGGGTTTCTAGGGGCTCTTTTACGTGGAAAGCGTTGGAAGGGTAGGTGGTCTAGCTTTGCTTTGGAGGCTTAACAATGTGGCTAGTTTGTTGAGTTACTCATTACTCAATGAATCATATCGATCTTATGGTGACTTTTAGCAGTAGCTGGACCTTGGAGGCTTACGTGTTCCTATAGTTATTTAGAGAGAAGTAGAATGGTAGAGTCATGGTATTTGTTAAAGTCTTTGAGGGGACGGTCTGAGCCCCCGTGGGTGGTTTTGGGGGACTTTAATGATCTAGCAGCACAGTAAAAAAAGCGAGGACTGCACTCGCATACTATGGGGTTGGTCCGGGGTTCTGGTAGAATGTGGTTTATTGCAGCTTCCTACGGTAGGGTACCCATTCACTTGGAAGAGGGCGAGAGAGATGAAGGAGTGGGTAGAGGAGATGCATAATAGGGTAGTAGTGGTGAAAGAATGGTGTGATTTGCATATGGGGGCTAGAGTTTTTAATGTGGTAACTCTCAATTCGGACTACTTGGCGCTTTTGTTTTTGGATTGGTCATATGGATGATGGATGTAAGAGGAGGGGTTTTTGTTTTGAGACTGCATGGTTATTGGATGAGGGTTGTCGGGGGGTGGTTGAGGGAGCTTGGGCAGAGTCGACAGGATTAGGGCTGCAAGAACGGTTGGGGGTGTGTAGCAAGATTTTAGGGGGTGGGGTGGATAAAGGTTCCATAAGTTCGGAAGGGCCATTAGGAGAATTGCGTAAGGAGATGGATAGGTTGAGGGGGTTAAGGGATAGAGACTCTTTGGCAAGGTTTACCCAGTTAGATACACAGTTGTAGTGTTTGCTAGAACAGGAGAATGTCTTCTAAAGACAAAGGGAAAACCAACACTAGCTCCGTGAGGGGGACCTAATACATGCTTCTTTCATATGTATGTTTCAATTAGGAGGAGGAAGGCTTTATTAGTGAAGTTGAGGGACAATAGTGATAGTTGGGTGGAGGGGAGGGGATGAAGGTTGTGATATTGGATTATTATCAATGAATTTTTAGTTCTGTTGGGGGTGGTAGGTTTTTCCCATTTCATTGACGCCTTGAGTTTCCCAAGAACAAAATGATGCTCTATTTTTGCTTTTTACGGTAGAGGAGGTAAAGGAGGCCCTTTTCTCTATGGGTCTTGACAAGGTCCCTAGGCCAGATGGTATGAACCTTAGGTTTTTCCAAACTTTTTGGGATGTGGTGGGGGATGTATGTGAGTTTTTGTTTGGTTGTTTGGATGATAGGCCCTTCCCGCTTGACCTGAATGATGCTAACATTGTATTGATCCTGATGAAGCCGACTCCTGAAATGGTGGCGGATATAAGACCTAATGCTCTTTGTAATGTGGTCTATAAGGTCATGACAAAGATGATTGCTAATCGCATGAAACCACTATTAGGGGAATTGATTTTCAAATCCCAAAATGTTTTTATCCTTGGGAAGCTAATCATAGATAATATTCTGGTTGCGGTTGAGGTTGGGTATTTCCTTAATCGCAAACAGTGTGGGACGATTGGGTGGGCAATGTTGAAGTTAGATATGGCAAAAGCCTATGATAGGATGAAGTGGAACTTTCTGATGAGAATGCTTGAGGGGTTGGGGTTTGTGAGTAAGTGCGTTGAGATTATAATGTTTTGTGTTACTACTGTCAGGTACACCATTTTGGTTAATGGAGTTTCTGGTGGAACTGTGATCCCAACTCAAGGAATAATGCAAGAAGATCCTCTTTGGCCTTATTTGTCCATCATTTGTGCGAAGGGTCTCTCACTATTGTTACAAGATGCTCAAGCTCAGGGGGGCAATATATGGGTATAGAGTGGTAAGGGGTGTCCCGACGATATCTCATTTATTCTTTGTTAGGGCTAATGTGGGGGAAGCAGCAGCAGCAGTAAAGGCATGCCTCGGTAGCTATGGGACTTTTCTAGTCAAGAAGTGAACTATAACAAGTCTAGTATCTCGTTTAGTCGAAACACTCAAGCTACGGGTATGGACTTGGTGGCGGGAATTTTTAATGTGGCTTAGGGTAGACAATTTTGGTAAGTATCAAGGCTTCCCTTCTTTCATTAACCGTAACAGGAAAACGGTGTTTACCTATTTGAGCAAAGGTTGAGGCATAGGTTGGGTTTGTGGAATAAGAGGTTCTTTTCTCAGGCGGGTAAGGAAATTTTGCTCAAGAGTGTAGCTCATGCAATGCCTACCTTTTCAATGTGTGTTTTCCTTCTACATGGCTTAGTTTGTGTGACACTAGAACGCATTATGAATAGATTTTGGTAGAGGGAGAGTGGTGGGTCAGGGGGTTTCATTGGTTGGCTTGGGATAAGATGTGTGGTCCAAAGAGTCAAGAGGGTATTGGTTTTAAATAGCTTCGGGCTTTCAACCTGACCCTACTTGCTAAACAAGGTTGGTGTTTCCTTACCGATCCATCATCCTTGGCTACTCATATTTATAAAGCCCGATATTTCCCAAAATGCATTTTTTGGAGGCCGCTTTAGGTCATAATCCTAGTTATTGTTGGAAGAGTATTTTTGCAGCCTAATGTTTGTTACAAAGTGGTGTAAGGCATAGACTTGGAGATGGTGCGAGCACCAATATTTGGTCACACCCCTAGTTAATGATGGTAGCAGCCTGATGGTTTAGACTTTTCTAATGACTCCTGATTCACACAATTGGGACCTAGACATTCTCCATGATATCTTGGAACCTAGGGATGTTGATTTAGTTTTACAAACCCCCCCATTTACCCATCCTATGAGGACGACTAATACTAGTTTGGGGATATTCGGGGACATTATACGGTAAAGAATGGTTATAGGCGTCTAATGAGGTCAATGCCCGCAGACAACCCTATAGGGGAATTCATGAATTGACCTACATTATGGAAGTTTTAAATACCACCTAAATGGAAATCCTTTCTGTGGAGACTAGCTAAAGGAGTGCTACCGGTTGTAGTGAATTTAAGAGGGAGAATGGTAGATGTAGCAGTGGAGTGTAAGGTGTGTGGGTTGGATCCTGCTAAAACCATGGAACATGTGCCTGTTATGTGTGTGTTTGCTGTTTCTAAGCGGTTTAGAACATCACACAACTCACGATGCCTACTCCTTATAATTAGTCAATGGTGACTTGGTTGAACACTGTATTTGCATGCTTTGACTACGGGTGAGCATCAATTGGTTTCAGTCAATTTTTGGTTAATAACCATAAAAAATTTGACCTTCGCATAACCAACTAAATAACCGAATCACTTCTCATAACCAAACCGATAAAAAATTGAAAATTTTGATCGGTTAAGATCGGTTAGTTTCAACCGAACTTAATTACCTTAATATGTTGTAATTTATTTTTTAAAAAATAGTTTAAACTGAAAAATTTTAACACTAACGGCCGCATGGTCAATCGCAGTTTGCAATTCACAGGTTTGAAGAACCTGAAGTCGCGATTTGTAGCAGATGGAAAATATAAAAGTATGAACTCTAAAGAGTGAAGGCTGAAGTTGCAATTCGTAGCAGGCAGAACGATGAAGTGATGAACTACAAAGACTGAAGTAGTGAAGTCTGAGTGAAGATGGAAAAGGGAATTAGTCATTAGGGCTTACCGGCTTAGGCTTACTGGAGTTACGGCTTAGGAATTAGGGAAGAGTGAAGACACTGTTAGGTTATTTTACATATTCAATATGTGTTTTAAATTAGTATTGGGCTAATAGCAAACTAATATAAATGAGTATTGTCCCATCCTAATTAATTATTTTATTGTGAATTCTTATGGAATAAGTTAAAACGTATAGGCTTATTCCTTGGGTTTTTTAGTCGATTTTATTGTTCTTAGCCCAAAACCAATAACTAACTGAAAAACGAAATAACCAAATTTTTTTATAGGTCATAATCAATAGCTAACCGAAAATCTAAATTCTTGGTCAGTTCGATTATCGATCATCGATTTCTCGACCTGTCTTCTTTTTTTTGCTCACCCCTAGCTTTGACAATTAGACTTTATTGTTGGTAGTTGTCGTCTTGTATGCCATCTGGGAAGCATAGAATGAGGCCGTATGGGATTTAGGGTGGTGAGGACGGGCGGTGTGTGGGGAAAGACTATGGCGATGATTATATCGTGGCATGTAGTGCGGTTGGCGGAGGCTGGGAGGAAGACTATGTATGGAGGCCGGGGCGGTAGTGAGGAATGGGGGGGTTGGAAGATGTGATTAATTCTGTTATCTGTAGGTTTGATGCAGGTCTCTCTCTGAGTCTCCGGTAATAGGTTCGACTAGGTATGGTGCATGTGTTGCAACATCTAATGGCGAGTTTATGGCAACCACCAATGGTAGTCTCCGCTGCCAGCAAGATCCTTTGTTGGCAGAAACAATGGCTTGTCGGGATGCCCTTTCGTGGTTGAAGGATAAATCCTTTTTGAACATCCGTATTAAATCTGATTGTTTGAATCTTGTTTATGCCTGACAGATTGTCTTGTCTTTCTTATGTTGGGTCAGTTGTGAATGATTGTCATTCTATTTTGAGAGTTAGAGTCATGTCATATAGTTCATATTAGGTGGTCAGCGAATTAGCTCCCCCATGCTCTTGCTAAACCGATTGCTTCTCGTGTTGGTCCTTGTGTTTATGAGGGTGAGCCTCTTGGTTTTGTTTGTGACTTTTTAATTTAATGCATTTGCTTTGGTGTTGGCTTTTTTTAAAAAATAGTACTTTTAATGTACTCCGTAATTTTTAAATGACAACTATTATTTATTCATTTTATTGTGATGTCACATTTAGGGTGTGTTTGGAAAGCAGGAAAATGACTTCTGGAAATTGACTCATTTTCCAGAAAACATTTTCCTTTCCGGTGTTTGGCTAAACAACAGAAAACTGTGTTTGTATGTTTGGTTCAATTTCCAGAAAATGAGTAGGAAAATGTAGGGGTGTGCATCGGTCGGTTACGGTTAATAACCGACCGATAACCGAATAACCGATGGCATTTTTTAATTTACGTAACCGACCGAAACCGACCGAACATACACTTGTAACCGACCGAAACCGAATATGTCGGTTTCGGTCGGTTATTTCGGTAACCGAATAACCGAGAGTATTTAGCATTTACAATAAATATTAATAAACATACCATACTAAACTACTAACAAATTAACTGTTTATAGTTCACACTTTCATACAATACTATATAACTTCATACTACTAAATAAACTAAATAAACATAGTCATACTGCCATAAAATAAACATAGTCATACTGCCATAAAATCTTCAATCTAAATAAAAATACCATACTAAACATACAGTACTGCGAACTAAATCATGAAGAATTATAATGAGTGGCATAATTTAATAAAAATTAAAATTAATAGAGATTTAGTCATTTTACTAGCGTGTATATATATATATATATATATATATATATATATATATATATATATATATATATATATATATATAGTGTCGGTTATTCGGTGACCGCGGTTATTAAAGCTTCATAACCGAAAAATAACCGAATTATCGAATAACCGAAATTTTTTTTAGCCTCATAACCGATAACCGACCGATAACCGAAATTATCGGTCGGTTCGATTTTCGGCTATCGGTTTCGTCGGTTTTTCGGTAATTATGCTCACCCCTAGGAAAATGAGTAGAATTGTATATACCCAAACAAAAATATTCATGCACTTTCTGCACACTTAACCTCTAAAAACCAAGTAATTAATTAGTTTAATTAGAATGAGAATTAGGGAACAATGAAGCATTTTGAAGTTAATTAGGAAATACAATTAATTAATTAAAGGTCCAACAAAGCTTTAAGAGAGATGCCATCAACCATAAAAACCATGACGCATCCATCGCCGGCGATCGAAACCCATCTGCGAACCTCAAAAGCCGCCATAGCTGCTTTCAAGAAATACAATTAATTAATTAATGGTCCAGCAAAGCTTTAAGGCAGATGTAGTCAACCATCAAAACCATGATGCATCCATCGCCGGCGATCCAAACCATCTACGAACCTCAAAAGCCGCCATAGCTGACCTCCAGGCGGCGCTTCAAGCATCGCCGACCGGCGATGCTGACACCGACGCCGACGCCGACCTCTTCTCGAGAAACCCAGCAAGGCTGATAAGAAATCCTCCTCTGGTGTTGCAAGTAGAAGTCGTGAAGAAGAAGCTCTCTGGATTCTGGCCGAAAAAGAACGCCTTTCTGGGCGAAGGAGAATGACTCGAAAAAAGGGGAAGTCATTTTCCGTAAAAACCCATCCATTTTCCATTGACCAGATTCTATTTTCCATTGACTTTAACATTTTCCACCTTACCAAACACTGGAAATCCGGAAAATGATTTCCAGAAATCATTTTCCGGGTTTCCAAACACACCCTTATTATCATTTCAAATGGATGATAACATGATTGAACGTTTCAAACTAAACTAAAAATAACACATAAAATAGGACATATTGTAAACTAGGGATTTCATAAAATGTAAAACAAGACATTATGTTTGAGCCCAAAAAGAAAAAGGCCCGCACATGTGCCTCTTGTTTAGATAGACTGACAGTGGAACAGTTATTGCGTGAACTACGATCTAAAAATGACGTTGCTTTGTACAATTTTATTTTATTTTTTTCTTCGCAATCCGCTGCAATATACATTTTATAACTTATAATGTATATTATTCTATAGTATAATATATATTATTTCTACTCATAAAGTACATTATTTTAACTCATAAAATACATTATCTTACTTAGACTCTGTTTGGCAGAGCTTATTTAGGAGCTTATAGCTTATTTTAAGCTACTAATAAGCTATAAGCTCTGTTTGGTAATGTTCTCAAAATAAGCTAGTAGCTTAAAATAAGGGCTTATTTTGAAACGCTACTTGGGGTAGCTTTTCAAAATAAGCTAGTAGCTTTTTAACTTTTTTCCATCTTTATCCTTATTATTTTAAATAAATGACATCCTTTACCCCTCTCAATTAAAACCCTTTTGACATTTTCTTTTCATGTTTGGTTGTAATTCCAGTTTGATATTTGAACATTAATTTTTGTATGAACTAATCTTATGAATTATAAATATTTTTTTTTTACTTTATATATTTTCAAATATATGTTCTTACTTTATATTTTATTTAAATATATTGATTTCATTATTTTATATTTTAATATATAAACAAACCTATTTAAATTTAAAATTGTTTAAATTGTATGAAGATGTCCGTTTTAGTCTTTTTACATTTATCAGCTTATCAAAAAGCTAATTTTACCAAACACTTTTAAGCATAACAGCTCTTCAGATTTCAGCTTCGAGCTTATAGCTTTTCAGTTTTTAGCTACTTTTCTGCTTTCAGCTACCTTTTCAGCTAGGTTTGCCAAACATAGCCTTAGAAGTTTCATTATTCTAACATAAAAAGTACATTATATCAACATATAATGTATCTTATTTTAACACATAATATACATTATTCTAATACATAAAATACATTATTCTAACCCGATATTCAACTACATCGGTTTCTACTGTGATTCATACAATAATTTGCCACTTACAATGAGCAAAGTTTTGGTTCATTGGCCCAAATGATTTTTAGTTTCCCGGGAAAGAATTCCAATACATCTAGTCTTCACCTCAGATCCATCGCAGAATTGTGAGTTTGTGACAATGTCGTCGACGTCGACGGCGAGATGGTTGAATCGAATGGCTTCGGATCAGTACTGTCTTCTCCACATCCTTGCATTCTTCGCCTACATCCCTATACGCTGCTCCACCTCACATCTTCTCCTTCCGTCTCGCTCATCTCTCCTCTTCAAACGCGTACACACTCTCTCTCTACAAACTCGCAACGCACATACAATTTATTTATTTATTTTTTTAAAATTGAAATCTCGTTAATAGGGCTTAACTAATTGACAGGAGATTCAAGCAGTTATCGCTTTTAGTGTGATAGCTGCTGTGAAGGTATGCATTTTTTGCTGATTTCTTCGTTTTCTTCCTACTGTTTTCTGTCTAAAATTTTATTGATGTTTGCGCTTGGCACTTGACAGACAGTGAGGTCGGAAACATGGCAGACAGTCATATCAGATTCTCTGTTTTTTGCAAAGGTGTTCTTTTTGCTCAATTAATCCTTCTTTTAGGTTCATAATGTTCGATTGAGTTTTTGTTTCATTTATTGATGGGCTTATTTTGTAACAAGTAGATCATTTAACTGTGTGAATCTGCTACCATAGTCAGACGTGATTAAGAAACTGAATTCGCTTAAGATCTCAAAAATTATGGTGCTTGAATTTGGACAAATGGTTGCCATAGAGAGAGAGAGAGAGAGAGAGAGAGAGAGAGAGAGAGAGAGAGAGAGAGAGAGATTTACCCATGAATGCACGAACTAGCTATTCATTACAATTTGCAGCCTATGGAAAATTGGAAATATTGTGGGAGTTTAGTATGTGGAGTTGTTATCATTTGCCATTTGATTTAGAATTGGCTTATATAACATACATCAAGCATGTGGAAAAGAGAGAGTTATCTACTAGGAGTATTTTTTCTGGTAATTGCTCCAACTTTGGAGGTTCTAGTTGATATTAAGTCCTAAACTTATTTTCCCTATATTAGGGTTTAAAATGAGATTGAATATGTGAAACGAACATATTGCATCACAACAGGGATAACTTGAAATGCTCATGTAGTGCATACTGATCTGCACACACTTATCCAGTGTCACTATGAGAGCAAAATTTGCCAAATGTGTTATAAATGGTAGAAGTAATATAAACATGAGAAATGTATAGCCCATACTTTAATTCTTTGTTGTGTTGAAGATGAGAAATACTTGAAAGATATATGGAATACTTTGCCTATAACTTAATTACTTAAATATTACTATTGATGCATAAGAATCAAAATGAGCCCTACAAATCAAATTACATAGATCAGATACTTCTATGTCTAAAAGCATGGCTTAAATAACTTAGCATTCACTAAATGGTTACTTTGTATTTGGAAAATTAAAAAAGAAAATTTTAATTTTGTTAACATTCAATTGATGAAGGAAAATTTTTGCATAGAATAAACATGCAACTAGAAAACTTGGATTCTATCACTCTTATCGGTGAAATTTGGAACAAGATTCTTAACTTATCAAGAGGCCGACCTCATGGATTTAGATCTTTTTATAGCTTTTTCCAAGTTAGCTTAATTTGAAGTACTTGAGTGCCAAATACAGGAAATTGGTTTCCAACTTGTACTCTTATATCCATCAGGTCGTATGATGCCTTAGTTACCATTTAATTTGATGCCGTTTATTTTGGATGAACTCACTTAACAATTGCCCTTGCATTTCCAGATTTTCCTCACTGCTCTTGCTTTAGTAATGGATTATCATTTGGCACTCTGGTACGCATTGGTATTTATAGGTAGATCCTGCTCTGTTATGCTCTAAATAAATTGTTCTTTGAAAATTTATGGGAATGCTTTGACATAAATTGGTGGTTGAAATTCTCTGTTTGCAATTATTATTATTATTATTATTATTATTATTATTTTAAATCTTAAGTTGTCATTAGATATTTTGAAATTTTAGTGCGTGATTAAGTTTGCATGCATCTGAAGATAGGGCATGTGTAATGGCAAAGCTCCCACCCACTGACTGTTATGTGTGGGTTCAATCCCTATAAGCAACCTATCTTAAAACACAGGTGATTACTTACATCTTCGTTCTCCAAAATCTACAAATTTAGGAACTCACTGTGGGGTATAGGTAGGTGCTAAGTTGGCTTAATAGAAATTGGGTTGACCAAAAATGGATTCTTTTAGCATGTCTAAAGTTTGGAAGTTCCAAAATGGATTAAGTGTTCGAGACAAGGGAGTACAACTCACTATAATCTCAATTCATCCCTCTAGTTAAGAATTAATGTTCTAAAAATATATGGCTAAACTGGGCTGTGGCCATGCCTTTTCCTGTGATGTGTTGTTGCAATTTGTTGGGTCAAGTTATTAGTTACTCAACTTTGCTTTCTCCTTGGTTGAAGTACTTATTTTTTATTCATCTTGCAGTTATACATATTCTAACACAACAGCCTCCGTACGAAGGACTAGGTATGAGATTAGTGTACAGTTATGCCTCTTGTTCTTTTTGGCATGCATTTATTTTGTTATCAAGTTTATTATTTGATATTAAGTTTATTCATGAATATGATAAGATTGACCCAAACCTTATTTTTTTTGTCACATTTGTTTAGGTAACTCAATTCAATTAACCCCGCTACAATTGGAGGCTTTGCTTACTGAAGGAAACACTTCAAGATTTTGGTTGGTTGGTATTATAAATCATATTTCCTGTTCCCAACTGACTGTTTTGGATATTGACAATAATAAAGTTTTTCATGCTTTCCGTATGTTATTGCATTTTAATGCTTAAAGACTTTTAGATAAACGTAGTAAATTAATTATGACTATGTTTACTGTAAAGCTAGCACTAATGTTCCAACTTTTGTTGAATCCCTCCTGTGGTCAATCTTGTATAAATTGTTGATTATTCAACCTTGATACATCATGTGTGCAGAAGCTACAATTATGTAAGAGCAAAAACTTGTCCAATATTGTAATGAAATGAGTACTTTTTTTCTCTTCTTTTACATTTCCTGGGTTGGCTAAATAATTACTCTGTTTTTGGTATTATAGTTGTGCCAATCTGCTCTCTGGTTTATTTTGATTAGGTGAGTACAAATAGGTTTTGTAATTTGTGAAGCAATGGAATCTTTTAGAAACTCTACTACGCAATTAATTGAATAGATTGCAGGGTGGGCCAAATTGACATGAAAATATTGCGCACACACTCAAGTCACATGTTCAAGTGATCTAAAATGAATCACACAGAGAAACACACTATCTCTCTTATGTTCCTTTCCTTTGATTTTTAATATAGTAAACTTTTCCAGGTAGAATTCCGTGCACTATCGACATCAACCTGTATATGTACCAGTTCATTTTTCCCTGAACTCTCAATTACGTAAGTGTTATAAGGCAGCTTCTGGAATCGTCAAGTAATTAGGTTCTATTTGTCAAAAGCTGATATACGAAGTTGAAGAATTCATTTATTACACTTCCTGCTGTTTCTGGCAAAACTGCTGCATGTCCATGTGCTCAGCTGTCTTTTACGTTTTCTTTAACAGATACTCGAACAAAAATTTGTCTTTTGGGGTAGTTGATCTTGGACTCTTCCCGAATGCTGCAGAAAAGTTTGGAATCTCTTTGGGTAAAAATACATTTAATTGCTAATTGCTATTATCTGGGTTTGATAAGTTTTTCTAGTTAAATAGGAAAAGAATTGTGTTACCCTTTCATATATACACTCACACTTTTTATTGACCGACATATCTGTGTATACTTGATGCAGCAAGCTTAAACCAACTTCCAGTGTATATACTATTTGAGAATGGAACTGAGGTCACACGTTTTCCTGAGTTGGATTTTCAGGGAACAGTTTTCAGTTCTTCCATAACGAAGGTAATCTCTATTAATGAGTCATGTTAGTCATGGTGCACAATGCTTTCATCCTTATTTTTCATGATGAAATGCTGTATATCATCTTTTGTTTAATCTGTATGCAAAATCTCAAGTTCATGAAAGATTTATGCTTTCTTTTGTATGCTGCCACTAAGTAGTAATCTTCTGAAATGTCTATTTCACATTTACAATTTGATTCATTGTCATATTGTCTCTAAGAAAGTTGAAAGCAGTCCAAAAGGGAAGCAACTGTTGGTGCTTTAATATTCGCTAGTGATGTGATATAGGAGACTTTATTAATTAAGAAATAATTTTGAATTAGAGGAAGAAGGAAAAGATAATCCTTCAGCATGCTCTCCTCTGGCATGCTAGATTGGGAATTGAGATGCAGTTATGGAATTTTATCCAGGAAGTACTGAAATTGAGTTTTGGATCAGTTCTCTTGTGCTCTTTTTGACTCCTCATTGGACTAATGCACCCAGCTCCTATGGTTAATATGAGATGGGTTTTCTTAAATTTCAGTTAAGAGAATACAATTACTCCCCTAGATCAATTTATTAACCTCATTGCAACTCCAAGCCATGGCAAGTACAATCTTCCACAGTAGCCCCAGTTTACAAACATGTCAGCATCCACTTTCCAGAATTAGGACAAGTCTGCAGAACCCAGCCCTTTTCTTTAGGATTTCTAACAAAAATATTGTTGTTGGGTTGGTTGAAATGAGGGTAATGAGTAGAAGGTGAGAAAATGGGCCTACTTAATCACTACACTATATATACAATACTTAGATCCTCTTTCCTCAATACATGGTCCATCTCCATTTCTCACTCTCCAATCTTCATTTTCCCTTCTCATTCAAACACAATTTTCTTCTCCGCTTATCTTGTTTTCTTTCTCATTTTTCTTCCCATCCAAGCATAGCATTAATTTCCACAAGACCACAACTGATGAAGGTATATTAAGGATAGCATGACTATTTCAAACAGACCATGGTGGGTCAATCATGCCGGAATCCATAGCCTTGTGTCATGGCAAACTATGGTCTTCTTGTCTATCACTCTATCCATTACCCAAGACAGTGTTTCTTCAACTTTTATGGTAATTGATGTTGAAACACCAAGAGTCGTGTTTATAAGATTGTCTTTTGAGTCTATATATATATATATATATATATATATATATATATAGGGTCATCATCAGGTGTGGCCGCCCCTTAACGTGCGGTCAGTGTGGCCGCACCACTATGTATACAAATATACACCACTCAATGTTAGAAAATGCACAACACAAATATGCATCATTAGGCACGCATCACCAAAAAACACACCACTAGGTATGCAAATATACACCACATAGTGTTAGCAAATGCACCATTAGGGGCAGGGGAGTTATGGTGCATTATTTTGGGTGTGTGGTGTGTTTTTTGATGTTTTTGTGTATTTTCATTGTGGTGCGTTTTCTAACATTGAGTGGTGCATTTTTTAACATTGAGTAGTGTGAACCGCACCGACCGCACAGGAAGGCGCGACCACATTTGAACATATATATGTATGTATGTATGTATTTATGTTGTCTCTCCATTGAGATGAGGAATATAACAAATTTTTCTCATGTTCTCCACATGGTATCAAAAGCCAATTTTTTTAATTTTTTATTTTCCATTTCATGATCAATAATGAATAGTAGGTTACTTGCTTTTGATGAGTTCTTCTGTCAAATTAGTGCTACCAACCCCTTCTATTGTCTCGATCGACCATGGCCCATCTTGTCCTGCTACCGGTTCCCCTTCACGCGCCACCACGTTTCTGGCGCTCTGACAACATGCGCCGGCGAGTGAGGGCATCTCTGGCAGCTTTCTTCGACAAAAAGCTCAAGTTGTCCTCGTCGGCCTTCTGCGGCTTCTTTTGTGCCATTAGTTTTCTTTTTGATGATAATGTCCTCCGACAGAAATTTTTATAATTAGGGTACTATTTTTCCTTTTGCTAGTAATATGCCTACTTTCTTGAGGTCTATTTATGTGCCTAATTTGTTTGGAAGCCTGGTGATCACTTCCAAAAAATTATGTGGTTCTCAATATTACCAATCTTAGTCAGATTCCGTTGAGTTATGGTTTATGAGCCAAGGAGTTGCTAACCACTTAAAAAAGGGGGGTGGATAAGATACCGGAAAATGAAAGGGAAATTTGGGAAAGGTTAGATGCTCAGTTATGTAGCTTCCTTTGGCAATTTCTTTCTCCACTATTGTTGCTTCTCTTTAGGACGTTTGAGACATGTGTAGAGGTATGAAATCGCACTAAATCTCTATATACTAATGATATCTCTCAATTCTACAGTATTGTTGATAACTTAGTTAACTTGAAGAAAGATGGTATTGATATGGAAACGTTCTTTCACAAAGCCCAAAGTTTGATGACTGAGTTTGGTACACTTATGCCTATTGACAGAACACATGTAGAGCAACTTACCCAACGAGAAAAAATTCTTTGTATTACTTTTCTGACCAAATTAGGTCTAGAATTTGAAAGTACTCGGAATCAAATTCTTGGAAGCAACATTGTCCTAGGAACCAGCAAGTTGTTCAAATGTCTCTTGTAGATAAACTCCATTCCAATTGTTCATGCATCTACTTCTAAACAATCTTCTCTAGTGACACAAGGAGGTCGTGGATGAACTAGATATCGTGGTGAACAAAAAACACTAGATTTTGTGATTATTGCAATAGATCTAGACACACATGGCACCGTTGTTTGAAACTTCGTGGAAAACCAGTCTTTACTCAGATTAGTTTTGCTCAATCTCTACTGGGAGAACCAAGTTACTGAACCATTTATGCTGCTGAATATGAAGAGTTTGTTCGATTTAAAGCCAATGCCAAGGCTTCCGGTGTCACTCCTGTAACCTACACGGAAGGATCTCATATTGCCCTTGTATCCCAATCTAACTTTAGTGGACCATGGGTTATCGATTCAAGTGCCTCTATTTCTGGTAACTCATATTTATTTTCTCATTTCACCAATTTTGAGTCATCTATTGTTTTTGGTAATGGGTTCTACTGGAATTGGAACAACTTCTCTTCTTACTTTGTCTATCTCTAGTTCTCTACGATTCTTTATGATTCATCTTGTCACGATACTCCAAACAAAATGGAGTATCAGAGCGAAAGAAATTGACATGTTGAAACAGCCCGCACCATGGCCAAGTGGTGCCTAGCGCCTAGGCGGAGCAATTTGCCTTGGCCAAGTGGCGCCTAGCGCCTAGGTGGCCGATTTTTGCAACAGTGTTTGCAAAACAATAGTATCACTCCCTTTCCTTACACTGATCATTGACGTTCTCGACCATCCACGACAATTCAAATCAATAATAACCCAACTGATTCATCTCAAGAGTTATCTCTGCCTTCGAACTTGGTTTCAACAACATGTCAACACGAAACCCCTTTCCCATAACAACTTTATTTCCTGTGATCATCTCTCACCTTCATATAGTGCTTTTATCAAATGTTTATCTTCTGATATGCTCATAAATCTGTTAAAGAAGTCCTTTATCATCCTAGTTGGTGTCAAGCTATGGTTGATGAAATGGCTACTCTTTGGATGTGTTTGGTTGGGGATTTGGAGGAAGAAGTCTACATGGAGCAACCTCCTGGTTTTGTTGCTTAGGAGGAGAGCAACTTGGTTTGTAAGCTCAAATGTTCTCCTTATGGCCTGAAATAGTCTCCTTGTGCCTGGTTTGGAAGGTTCAACATAGTAGTGCAAAATTTTGGTTTAAATCGAAACGAAGTTGATTATTCTGTCTTTTATAGACATCAACATGGTAAGAGCATTTATCTTGTTATATATGTTGATGATATTGTTATTATAGGAGATGATGTTGAGGGAATACTATTTTTAAAACAACACCTATTACAACATTTTGAAACAAAAGATCTCGGAAAATTAAAATGCTTTTTGCGAATTGAAGTAGCACAATCCAAGCCAGGAATTCGCATATCACAAAGAAAGTATGCATTGGATATATTGGAAAAACTGGTATGATGAATTGCATACCTCTTGACACTTCTATGGATTCAAACGTCAAACTTCTACCAGATCAGTAGGAACTTATCCCAGATCTAGGAAAATATCGACGGCAGGTTGGAAATTACTTTATTAACTATAACTCGACCTGATATCTCTTTTACAATAAGTGTTAGTCAGTTATTGGCATCTCCATGTGAATCACTGGGAGGCTACTATCTAGATTTTGCAATATATTAAGAAATCTCCCGACACTGGTTTGTTATACAAAGACTATGGAAACCTTGAAATTGTTGGCTATATAGATGCAGATTGGACAAGTTGTGCATGGGATAGAAAGTCAACATTTGGATATTGTATCTTCCTTGGTGGCAACTTAATCTCTTGGAAAAGTAAAAAAGCAGAATGTTGTTACTCGATCAAATGCAGAAATTGAATATCGATCCATGGCCCTCAAGACGTGTGAACTTTTGTGGTTGAAAAACCTCATTGAAATGAAGATTTGTACAAAGGAGTCCAAGAAGCTCATTTGTGATAATCAAGCAGCTCTCTGCATATTGCATCAAATCCAGTTGTTTTTCATGAAAGAATGAAACACATTGAAATTGAAATTGATGGCCATTTTGTTTGAAACAAAGTTGCATTTGGAGATATTACTTCTTTTGTAGGCTCCAAACTGATATATTTACTAAATCTTTAAGAAGTCATAAGATTGAGTATATTTGTAACAAGCTTGGTGCATATGATATACATGTAGAGTTGTGTCCTTTGAGTTGTGTCCACCACAAACGCTGCTGAGCTAGCACCATCCTTCAACATGCAGAGTTGTGTCCTTTGAGTCTATATATATGTTGTTTCTCCATTGAGACAAGGAATATAACAAATATATCTTCTCATCTTCTTCACAGTTGAAACTGTCTGATTCAGTGTTTACTAAGAGTTATGTTTTGGTGTTTCTTCTGCATCCTCTTTGAACTTAACATTTGTACCTTGACATTTAATGCTTTGAAGGAATTGTTTTTGGCACAACGGTTTTTTATTTTGTGAACTGAAGCAAGCGCTTTTTCTGAACTGCAGAAAATTCTGTGTGAGCACTTTGAACTGGATAAGCATCTTCTAGATTACATAAATGGCAAATAGGTAAGTTGGCATCCTATATTCTACCTTATTATTCTCACCACGGCATTCACTTTTTGTTCCACCTTTTGTGTTTACAGATACTATTGCACACGATATGTGTTCTACACATTGTATATGGCATTAAGACTTGAGATACCTGTGAAGCAGGTGAGGTTATTGCTCATTGTATTGACCCTTTAATGAGTGGTGAAAGTGGGGATTGGTTACAAACCATAAGATTTACGACAGCCAACTCGTATTTCACGTTCATGTCATTCTGATCTTGTAACACAGAAGGGTAAGGGACACTGATTTTTCATTTACTTTCAATATTCTCTTCTAAAATTTCTAATCCACCCTCACAATCAATAATAAGACTGGTTGGTCTTTCCAGAAATTTCATGCAGTTTATTTAGTTATAATTTTTCGCAAGTATCGTTAGTATAAACCTTTTGATACAATTTCGAACTTTTTTTTTCCTTTTTGTTATGTGTGACTATTTGTGCCTTGTGAAAACAACCATACAAGTATTAATTGGGCGTTTTGGTTAATAAGGTGAGAATAAAATAAGAATTCAAATTATATTGTTTAGTAAGGGGAATTAAATTATTGGGAATAGAAAGGGAATACATGATACAAAATCTAAAATGTCTTTGTGTATTATTGGTAAGAAGGAATTGAAGTATTGGGAATGGTGAAGAGAATAAGTGATATAAAGACTAAAATGTTTGTGTAATAATAATAATAACAACAACAATAGAAAAATTCTATTTACCCCTCCAAATTTTATCTCTAATATTTTTTTTCATGATGTGACTAATAATTATTGGGTACAAATTTTTTTCATGATGTGACTAATAATTATTGAGTACTCATGAATTTGATGATTCCACTATTTGTTAAAAATAAAGTTACTTGTCCAATAATAATAAGAAGAAGAAGAAGAAGAAGAGGTGATTCCACTATTTGTTAAAAATAAAGTTACTTGTCCAATAATAATAATAATAATAATAATAATAATAATAATAAGAGGGGAGAAGGGTCAAATAAACCCTCCAACTATATATTAAAGTTCAATTAGACTCTCAAATTAAAAAAATCCAATTAGACCCTTAAAGTTGTTAAATTTGTGCAATTAACTTATTTAACAGGTTACTAAAAGGTAACGTGCCAACTTTGTTTATATGGACATGCATCTTTTGTGGAAACTTATTTAATAATTTAAAAAAAATTATTTTTAAAACTAATCTTTTAAATACTTTTTAAAAAAAAACTTTCTATCTGACGAAGGTACTTAGACTTCTCCGTTAAACTTCTTCGTTTAAGCTGCCATGAACGACTGTCCATGGCGGACTTGTCCGTCTAGGATTGAGATGTCTGCCAAGATTCTTCGTTCATTCTAACAGCTGCTTTGGCAACTGCCATGGACAATTTCCATGGTAGCTTGGAAAACATGTTTTATTTTATTTTAAAAAAAATTAATTTAATTTTTTATAAATAAATATTGGCCGCAGCTGCTTTGGCAGCCATGTTTTTTTTTTTTTTTAGAAATATAATTTTTAAAAATGTTAATATGTTTTTTTTTTCAGAAATATAATTTCAAAAAATGTCAATTTGACCCACCCACTGAGACTCAAACCCACTTTCTTTCATGTGAGAGTGTAAACTGAGTGCCACTAGACCACAAGGGCTGTGTTTGGTAGAGCTTATTTAGGAGCTTATAGCTTATTTTAAGTTACTAATAAGTTATAAGCTTTGTTTGATAATGCTCTCAAAATAAGCTAGTAGCTTAAAATAAGAGCTTATTTTGAAACACTACTTCAGGTAGCTTTTCAAAAATAAGCTAGTAGCTTCTTAACTTTTTTCCATATTTATACTTATTATTTTAAATAAATGACATCATTTATCCCTCCCAATTAAAACTCTTTTGGCATTTTTTCTTCAATATGGTTCGTTGTAATTTTAATTTGATATTTGTGTTTGAACAATAATTTTTTGTATGAACTAATTATATGAATTATAAACATTTTGTTTTACTTTATATATTCTTAAATATATGTTCTTACTTTATATTTTATTAAATTATATTGATTGATTTCATTATTTTATATTTTAATATGTAAACAAACCTATTTAAATTTAAAATTATTTAACTTTTATGTAGATGTCCTTTTTAGTCTTTTTACATTTATCAACTTATCAAAAAGCTAATTTTACCAAACACTTTTAAGCATAACAACTAGCTTAACAGCTTCTCAGATTTCAGCTTCGAGCTTATAACTTTTCAACTTTCAGCTACCATTTCAGCTAGGTTTGTCAAACATAGCCAAGGTCTTTGGCAGTTGGTTATAAGTTTTTAAATTGGTTTTTTTTTTTTTTGAAAGAAAGTTTTTAAATTGGTTAGTTGGCAAAGATACGAAAATGGGTTTAAATAAAGATTGGGAGGGTGGAGATGTTTGAAGTTTGAACGCAAGGAGACAGCTTAGAAGTTCCCTTTTACTGAAGCATATGATCATCATCCAAGTATTCTTACAAAACAAACCAACATCTATATATTCACTGTATTATTAATATATGATTTTAGATTAGATGTAAAAAAAAACTTTTGGTTTTTTAATGATTAGTCAGCTCTTGCAATTGAAATTTTCTGGGACATCAATCAGAGTCAGGAAATGCTAAAATCCAGTCAATCAGTCAGTCCGTTTTGTTTGATTTATTTTCTGAGATGAATGGTGGAAACAAAGAGTAAACTACCGGGACTCTAATATCACAATGTATAATTAGTTATTTTTATTCTATAGGTTTCAAAGAAAATGTACATCAAAATTTTGAGAGGAGTAAAAATTAAAAGTAAAATTTGAAAGTAGAAGTAGTATTTTTTGAAAATAAAACCTTAGTGACAATCATCATGAGCAACGTAAGCAGAGTGAAGGAGGTGACCGGCACAAGCTTAATTCAGTGGTTCAATAGGCCGTATTTGAGATAAGATATTTGAAACTCAGAAAGTAGCAGTGTAGCAGATTCTTTGTACACACTAATTTTTAATTAGTTTGTTGAGTTATTGAATTATCGTGATTTACCTTATATGCTCTGTTGGACCAGAACGTGATGACTATTAAGATTTGGAGATTCAATTTTGAGAGAAGAATTTTCAAAAAAAAAAAAAAAACTTTGAGAGAAGAAGAGTGCATGGGCCAGGGAGGTGAGTAGGAATCCGTTGGATGGGAGTAGTTAATTTAGGGAGAAGAGCGGCGCCAGCGCGTATACACCACACAAGGAGTAGCTGTAAGGCTGGGAATGAATACAGGCATGGAGCTGGGAAACAGGCAAGGGGGGCCCCAGCGTTGGGTGTGTGTGCTTTCGCGCCGCTTTTGTAAACGCCGTGTCGGCTCACGCCCAAGCCGACCCACTGACAACGCTTTTGTCATGCTCCCACTCCCACTCCCACTCCCACTCCCACTATCTCTCATTTCTAATTCCTCCGCGTGCCCCACCCATTTTGCTCTACCCTCAGGCCCCACCACACCCTCATCCATCTATATATCTTATTACCTTTCTTTTTTTTTTTTTTTTTTTTTTTAACAAACCAACAAAGATTTAATTGATATCCTCTAAAAGAGCATTGCAAATAAAGGAATGAGGTTTGTGAAAATCACTCCATATATTTTGACATAGAAACACTCCCGAGTTAAGGGCATATATAGTGCCTAGTAAGCAGGTCGGTCCAAAGGTTTTATAAGTTTTTGGGCGAAATTTAAAAAAAAGGGCCCCTATATGAAAATTTTGTTTCTAATGATCAATTTGTTTATTTTCATTTTTTATTTTTTCACTTCTGGATGAATATTTTTTAGGCAACATTGTATAAATAAAATTATTATAAAATCAATCTTAACAAAAAAGGAACAAAAGCAGCTGGCACTTATATGAATCAATCAATCCGAATCAGTCAATCAAAAATCTTTAAGTATTTGAGTGGTTGGTGTGGCGTAGGCACAACCGGCGACCCTTATACTCCTAGGTGGCGTGAGCGGTGGGTGTGCGACAACGTCTCTTTTAGTCTTTGTAAGTTCAGTTCTCGACTTCTCGAAACAATTAACCCTATTTTTTAAAAATATATAATAAGTAATAATATATATATATATATATATATATATATATATATATATATATATATATATATATATATATTCAGGTGAGGACTAGTAGATTATATATAATACTCCGTATATCTTATGACCTATGGGCCCCTATAGAGATGAGCCCTGAGCAGGTGCCCACCCTGAACCCCCTCAGGGCCGGCCCTGCTAGTAAGTCTTTTACATCTACTAACAACAGATCAAAAGAAGAGAACAACCACCAATGCAAGGCTTTTGCCGCCATGAAGTTCCTATGCTCGTTAAGTAGCCAGTTGAATCATATCTTATTGCCCGCTTTAGTTTCACTTTATTTTCTAACCTATGTATTTTTTAAAACACCCATGATTATTTTCAAGAGTTATTCTATACTTTCTCAATTTTTTAGCATAAAGAATCAATGTCACACCATTAGGGTTCGATCTTATGACCACTCATTTGAAATGATAACAGAAGTGTCATCACAATACATATTAGTTAACTTATAACTTTTTTTTTTTTTTTAACTTCACCTAACAATATCCTAGACCCCAAAGGTAAACCAGGTCCATCTAAATTTGAGACTTTAATTTAACACTAAATTGTGCGCTTCGATCGGCATATAAGGACCTCAATCCAAACCTCCAATATGTTTAAGGCCTTCCTCATTAGTTGTGGGTTTTTCTCCAGGTTTTTGTGGGCCCCAGCATCCACATCATCATCTATTATCTCACTCAATCACAAAAACTATTCCCACATTAGTTTTAAGTTTTTTCCCAGTTTTTTATGGGCCCACCATTAAATTTATTTATAAATTCATTTCTAATTAAATTTATTTATAAATTCATTTCTAATTAAAAATAAACATAGGTATGGTTTTTACATGCACTGCCAACATGAAACTTGAATTTAATTAATAAAAAATAATTAAAATTAATATGCATACACCTAATTAATTAAAATGATAATTAAAATCAATTACTTAAAGAGATAGTATTTATATAGTAAAAAAAAATACTAATTAAGTTTTTAAAAAAAATTTGCCGCCGTTGCCATTGGCAACGGCACAAATCTGGCCATTGCCAATGGCAACGACCGGAAATTCAGCCGTTGCCGGCAACGGCTTGACATTTAAGCCGTTGCATGGCAACGGCCTTGAACCAGTGGGCAGTGGCCCACTGGCCACTGCAGTTGTCAGCTTTTCACTTTTTTTTTTTTTTTTTTTTTTTTTTTAAAACCTTGCTGTCAGGGGTTGTTGCAGGAGAAAAACATCTCCTAAATGCAACAACCCCATTTGCTAAAAACTTGAAGCTTAAGTTCTTATTTCTTAATACTTGTGCCAACCCCAACTAATGGGGAATGCCTAAGTGTGACTTTTCATACACTACATTATTTCCCTGGAAGCAATTTATTGTTGGTTTCAACATGATTACATGAGTGTGGTTGAAAGATCTTTAAATTTATTTAAAATTTTAATAAATTTTTCTCCCTAGATTCTTTTTTAATTTAAATTTACTTTTATCTTTTTTATGTTTATAGAATAAAATTAACATATACTGATATAAGAAATATATCATCGAAAAATTATAAATAAGATTTTATAAATAACACTAATATTGATTTTTTTTAAAAATTATTTTACTTTATAGGGTTATTCTTTTAATGTAAGTGATGGTAAATTAAAAAATATATATGGAACATCCACAAGGAACTATTTCAATTCAAACTGTGCACACAAAATTATTTCATAATAATGACTTAAATTGCTACCCATACTATCATACACATAGAATATAGATTGACTTATACTACCTCCGTCCCAAAATGGTTGTCTGGTTCGTTTAACGAGGCTTGACTGAAGTAATTTTTAATCCAATTTTTCATATTATTAAGTTTAGCATTAATATATAAAATTTATATATTTAGAAACTACATTAAAAGTACTATTAAACACAAAAAATTAAATTTAAAAATAATAAAAAATTACTAAAGAAAATAAGCAAAGAAGTAAGAGTTGGTTTGACTAATGAATAGTAAATAGGACAGGTAAAATGGGACAGAGGGAGTACTATGCAAGCATAAAAGTATATATACTTTAAAGAAAATGTGATTTCATATCATTATTGATTTCTTCGTGTGATAAAAGGTTTCTAAAATCAATTGATTCTTGGTGAAAATGATATATGACTATTTGGTTCCTTATTCTCTTAAATAAAGCAAGTACTCTCTCTGCCCCATTTTATGTGCCTAGTTTGGTTAATGAAGTTTGATTGAAATTATTTTTAATTTCATTTTCATAATATTAAATTTAATATTAGCTAATATATAAAATTTATATATGTAGAAACTAAATTAAAAGTACTATTAAACAAAAAATTAAATTTAAAAATAATTAAAAATTATTTTAAAAAATAAGTTAAGAAAAAAGAGTTATTTTGACCGGTAAATAGTAAACAAAATAAGTAAAATAGAGTAAATGATTGCATCAATTCTACACTGCATCTCTCATAATAGATGTTGGGTGTATTATGACAAGGATGAGATGGAAAGTATGGATAATTTGTTTTAATTTACAAGCAAGTTCATTTTTTAAAAAAATATAATCGTAGATTAATTTTTAAAAAATATTAATATGTGTCATTTAAAATATCTCATTTAGAGCTTTTTAATGATATTTCTATACGTTAGTTTGTGAAAAACCGCCTCATGTAAATGATAATTGATCTCAGCCATCCATAAGAGTTTATCAATAATTGAGGGATTAGTAAAAAGAAAAAATTGTATGTGGTCAATTTTATAAATATTGTAAACTTTCATATTTGCATTATTTATATAACTGACCTTGTTCTTTTTTCTCTTATTTTTCAACAAACATCAACCGTTGATCTACTTCAGTGGACTTATCAGATCAGTCATATAGATGACTAATCTCAATTGTCTATCAAGCTTCATCAATGGTTGAGGGTTTTCAATTTTATAATCATTGCAAACTTTGAATTTGAAATCCTTATAAAACTAACAATGCCTCTTTTCTACTTGCTTTTCAGTAACCATCAACAGTTAATCTACCAAATGAATGGATCAAATCAAGATCCATCATCACTTTTTGTTTGGGAGCTTGTTCTCAATTGAACCCTTTCTCTCTCTCTCCCCCCCCCCCATCCCACCCCACCCCACCTCTCTCTCTCTCTCTCTCTCTCTCTATATATATATATATATATATATATATATATATATATATATATATATATATATATATATATATATATGTTACAGAACACACCATTCTACGTACTAAAACGCATCAGAGGATCGATAAAACACACCATTCCACACAATATACCAAATGCACCTATTCACTTAAAATTCATCAATATACTTAATAAAACACATCATTTTACTTATTAAAATATAATGTACCACAACGTGCCTCATGTCAGATTATAAGCATACACTATTTACACATATTAGAAAACATGTGCAAAAATATGCACCATTCTACGTATTAAAATGCACCACACTTATTAGAAACACATGTGTTAAAATACACACCATTTAAGGTATTAAAATGCACCAGACGACGTATTAAAACTCACCATTCCACAACACAGTTACGCATCATTCTACGTATGAAAATGCACCTACGGATGGATTAAAACACATCATTCCACAACACAGTTAATGCACCAACATACGTAATAAAACGCACTACAGCATGTATTCAAACGCACCACACTATGTACTAAAATGCACAATTCCAATTCACGTAATATAAATACTAAAATTACCATAATAACCCCACTTAAACATACGCGAATTTCAGTAGAATTAATGAAATTGTACGGTGCAGATTAGGCTGCATGACCGCACCGGAGCTCCCCGCCACATTTGAACAAATATATATATATTTGTGTGTGTGTGTGTGTGTGTCTAGCTTGATTAATGAGACTTAATTGAAGTTATTTTTAACTCAATTTTTATAATATTAATATTAGTATAAGTATATAAAATCTATATATTTCGAAAGTAAATTAAAATTACTATTGTTAAACCCTAAAGCCCGTTTATAGATAAGCCCGTTAGGGTTTCCTCTATTTTGTATAAGTAGTGGTAGTCTGTACAGTTCTATTTTACTGAGATATATGAATATACATTATTCTCTCCCACATTCACATGGTATCAGAGCCTAAACCCTAGGAACCTATCCCCACCGCCGCCGCCGTAGCAGTCGCCGTCGCCGCCGCGCCTCGCCGGAAAACAAGCAGTTCACTCGCTGTTTCGCGTTCCATCCTCGTCTCGTGGTGTTTTCTCCAATCTAACACCACAGGACCCTCAGGAACGCCGTCGCGAGTACTCTGCTCCAAACCCGGCCGTCAACCGCCGCCGCACGCGCCGCCACGCGCCGCCACCGTCGCCGGAACCCTAGGTGGTTTTTCGGACAGATCTCCTCCCTCCGACCTCCGATCGAGTCGCCGTCGCCACCATCGGACTCGCCTTGAAGAGGCGAACCTGCCAGTACCGGTCGTTTCCGCTGCCGTCGCCGGTCACCGCCGCCGGCCACCGCCGGCCGCCGCCGTCCGCCGTCGTTTTTTCCGGCGAACAGACAAGCTTCTTCAAAACAGTGTTTTCCCTTCTTTGTTTTACCTATTATGGCATCATCTACACATTCCTTTACTTCCTACCCTGATAAGTTAGTTGGGGGTGAGAACTATGCATCATGGGCTGCGTCTGTTAAAATGTGGTGCAAGGGTCAAGGAGTGTCTGAACATTTAGATATGAAGGGTGTAGATGTTAAAGAAAAGAAGGATGAGTGGGAGAAGGTCGATGCCTTATTGACAAACATGTTATGGCAGTCAATTGACCCTAAGCTCCATAACATTTATAAGGCTTATGAGACTTGTTATGAGGTGTGGAATAAAGCGAAGAGTTTATACACCAATGATGTTCAGGGTCTCTATTCACTTGTCACGAAATTCGCAAATGTCCTTAATCATCGTGGAGCTGCTGATTCGAATATGTCTGAATACTTAGGGCAGGTTGAAGCTATACAACAGGAATTCCATAATCTCATGTCACATAAGAAGGATGCTGATGAGCACATTAAGCAGTATGACAAGTTCTTTATGGTGTTTGCTCTGGCTAGCCTCAATCCTGACCTTGCACATGTTCGTGATCAGATTTTGGCTAGCCCTACTGTACCCACATTGAATGAGACTGCTGCTAGACTACTCCGAGTTGCATCTGCTCCTCCTGTTGAGCCCATTGGGGATTCTTCTGTTTTAGTCTCTCGAACAGCAGAGAAGGAGCTGTCTGGACATACCAGTAACAATGGTGGTCGCCGTGGTGTCCGTAGATGCGAGTACTGTAACAAGGTGGGGCACACCAAGGATCGCTAATGCTCCATTCACTGCCACAATTGCAAATTCGCGTCGGGATTGCATCTCCGTAATGGTACCTTTGCCTTGGCGATGATGATGATGATGAACAAGAAAGCTTAGTGCTTTGCCTCCATTGTGTTGACATTGTAACAAATTTTCGCAAATTATAGGAAGAAGAAAGCAAACAAAACTAGGGTTTTTGGTGAGCAGCTGCGGATTGCGGTGACTGGAATGAATATGGCTATACTGTTTACTCGGTCAAGGCAGGTATTGGAAGGCGCCAAGCAAGCAAAGTGACAAAAATACCCTCACATTTAACGTTTGCTTCACGCCCAACCTAACGGAGGACCAAAATAGGGTAATTTTTTAAAGTCAGGGGACCACATTGGGTCAAATTAATAGTCAAAATGTAAAATTGAGAAAAGGCAATAGTCAAGGGACCAAAATGGGTAAAAACTCTACAAAAAACAAATTTAAAAATTATTAAATATTACTAAAGAAAATAAGCAAAGAATAAAGAGTTAGTTTAACCAATTAATAATAAACATAACATGACAGTTAAAATGAGATTGATAAAATATTTAATTATTACAAAAAAAAAAAATCCAACATTTGATGGTTAGTTTTAACAATGAGCCTTAATTAATTTGGAGTTTTTAAATTTATTTAGAATTTTAATTTTAATAATTTTGTCCGTAATTTCTTTTTTAACTTAAATTTATTTTTCTCTTTGTAAACGAAATATATCATTAAAAATTTCTAAATGAGATTTTTTAAATGACATCCATATGCCGATGACCTTGTGGTCTAGTAGCACGAAGTAACTTTTTCGAATGGGAGGTCATGAATAGTGTTTTAGTAATTTGAGAAAGTAGTTATAAACAGATATTACATTGTAACAAAGTCAGTGGTATTAAAAAAAGAGTAATACCCAAAATGGTCCCTCGACTATAGCTAAATTCAAAAATTGGTCATCGACTTATGATTTTAACCAATAACATCCTTGACTTTGCAATTGTTACCTAATTTAGTCCTCCGTTAGTCTCACTGTTTGTTGACCGTGAATTCGAAGGATAGAGTAGTGGTAATTTCACTTGCTCCCTGCATTCTCCGTCGCCAAAACCCAAATCGTCCTATCATTTCTTCAGGAACTCATACGATTCTTTTCAATCCTAAATCGTTGCTCATCCACGTTTTTGGATTCTTTCTGCGTTTCTCTTTATCCAGCTTCTTGTCGTTTTCTTTACCCGGAATTCGCCGCTCTCTTTCTCCTCTCATGCCTAGGTTCAGCTCCATGTTCCCCCTCAAACGATTACGCTTCCGCCCGCCGTGGCTCAGCCGTCAAATTTACGCATTACGCTGAGCTTGCAAGATTCGTTCCGGTCTCGATCTATGCTCTCTAAAGCCATGTACACCAAAAAGAGGACCATATACGAAGCTGTTCCCAACGTCAATGGAGATCTTTTTTGCCTTTTGTTTTTGGATTTACACTGTCTGATAGTGTTAATAATTACCTGTTAAACGGTGCGTTGTTTTGCTTAACTTACTGTATAATCATGTGAAGATTTTCTGGTAATTTAGGGATGGTGTACTGAAGTGTACTTTAGTGTTCATTGTTACGTGGTTAAAGCCTGAGATTTGCAGATCCGAGAGCGATAAATGTCCTGAATCGTGTAGTGCTTGTTCCTCATCCAATTTTTTGAACTTTTTTATTTGCTTCCTAGAAGATGAGTGAGAAGCTAGGACCCAAAAGAAAATAATCCCAACTCTAGAATTTGACACTTACCCAAAATAAACAGTGTTGCTTGCAAGGGTACGGGATGAGGATGAGGGCTGAACACTAAGTGGGTCCAGGATGTGAAATTACTAGACTATCCCTATGTTTCACGGCCTTTTGACGGGCTCATTAATGGAGGACTAAATTAGGTAAAAATTGCAAAGTCAAGGACGTTATTGGTTAAAATCATAAGTCGATGACCAATTTGTGAATTTAGCTATAGTCGAGGGACCATTTTGGGTATTTATTCTTTAAAAAATGACATCCATATCGATATTTAAAAAAAATAATTAATTAACGTACGATTACATTAAGTTACTACTACAATTATGTGTTCATTACTTAATTTAATTGTATGTTAATTAAACACCCTTATTGATTTTTTTTTCTTCAAAATTTTTAATTAAAATATAATTACATCTAGTAATGAACCCGTAAATGCTATAGTGACTTAATATAATTTTAGGTTAATTAAATACACATTTTGATGCCAAGGGCCTTGTGGTCCAGTGGCATCAAACCCTTCCCTGTATATGGGAGGTGGTGGGTGCGAGCCTCAGTGGAGGTGTTGTTGTTTCTTTGTTCTTCAGTAGGTTGAGAAAGTAGTTTATGAGCAGATACTACATTGTAATAGAGTCAGTAACATTAAAAAAAATACACATTTTGATTTGTTTTCAATTTTAATTAAAATACAATTATATTAAGTAATGAACCCGTAATTGCAATAGTGATCTATTAAAGTAATTGTAGGTTGATTTAAAAAAAAAAAAAAAAGTAATTGTAGGTTAATTAAACAACCATATTGATGTTTTCAATTTTTAAATTAATTTACAATTACATTAAGTAATGAACTCGTAATTGCAACAGTGACTTAATATAATTGTAGGTTAATTAAACACAAATATTACATTTTTTTAATTTTTTAATTAACCTACAATTACATTTAGTAATGAACATGTAGTTGTAGTAATGACTTAATGTAATTGTAGGTTAATTAAACATCCATATTGATTTTTTTTTTTGAGAATACACCCATATTGATTTTTAAATATTTGTAATGAGTTAATTTCATTTTTCGTCCTTTTAAATCCCTTTTTATTAGATCATCTATCCACTTTTGTTCCTAGTATTATTGTGGTCTAACTGTTTTTGTCCTTTATCAACAAAATAGTTTAAATATCGTTTAATACAATGACATTTTGGTCTTCAATTATGGATGTTTTTTAAAAAATAAACATAAAATATATAGCGGTTCAACCTAATTTGTATAAAAAAAATATATTGAAATGTCTTTGTATTTAACGATATTTCAACGATTTTGTTGATTGAGGACTAAAAATAGTCATGCCACAATAATACTAGGACCAAATGAGGATGCTCTAATAAAAAAGGACTAAAAGTGGATTGTTACCTATAAATCTAGAAAAAAAATAGAATTAACCTACAATTACATTAAGTAATCAACCCATAGTAACAACAGTGATTTAATGTAATTGTAAATTAATTAATTAAATTTATAAAAATTAATATGAATGTCATATAAATCATTAAAAAATTTTAATGACATATTTCTTTTTTGAATACTACTAACTTTATTATGTTCATAACTACTTTCTCAACCTATTGAAACACAATAGTCAGTGTTGACTGAGACTCGAACCCACCACCTCCCGTATAAAGGGAAAGGTTTGATGCCACTGGACCACAAGTTCCTTGGCAATGACATATTTCTTATCGGTTATTTTTTTAAAAGTAAATTTAAGTCAAAAGAAAGTTAGGGAAAATATATTAATTTATTAAATTAAAATTCTAAATAAATTAAAAAATCTCTCCACTAAAGACTCGTGGTTAAAACTAACTATTAAATATCGTACGTTTTTGTAATAGTTAAATACTCTTTTTTTTTAAACATAGTTAAATACTTATTGTTAACTAGAGTTTCATTGACAATAAAAACTATCTATTGTCTTTATACTCATTGTCTTTATAGCACCTCTGTATAAAAACTCTCTATATAATATATGAGTGATTTAGGTATTCAAAAAGTTACATTATCTTTACACCAATCACAGCTTTACAAATATTAGCATACATACAACTATGTGCAATTCATCCATTTGCTAATGTATTATGACATCATATTGTATATTTAATGAAATGGTATTACATATTGATGAAGTTGGATATTTCAAGATAGAGTTTTTTTGTACTTTTGACCTCACGAGTATTAGGACACAAATAATTTTGATGCATAACTTTCAAAATTTGTATAATTGGTTCTGAGTATCAATTTCTTAGTGTAATTGGTCCTTCTTATAAAATCTCCGTCAATTTTTCACTAGAAAAATTATTTCTACTTTATAGCTGGGGTATAATGGTCTTTTCTTTTCGTAAATCTTTAGTTTCACACTTTTTGGTCCCACGAGTATTGTGGCACTAACAATGTTGATCCAAAACTTTTAAAACTTACAAAATTGGTTAACGAGTATAAGTTTCTTAGCGCAAATGATCCTTCCGGTGAAATCTTCGTCAATTTTTCACCGGAAAAATTATTAGCCCTTTATAGCAGGGGTATAATGATCTTTTCTGTTTTACCACAATGTTTTCTCTTTCATATCTGAAAACACTTCTCTATATATTATTTCGGGATTATCCTGTCTTTAGCTTCACCTTTGCACAATCTGATTCCAGTCCGAAAAACATCCACCAAGTATTTTGCGTTAGTGACTTGATCGCCCAATTGCGGGAAGGCGACAACTGGGGTTCCGATGGTGAGCGCTTCCATGGATGATTCCACCCACAATGAGTTGTGAAACATGCTATGGAAGGGTGGGCAAGCACATGTTCTTGCGGACACCATTGCACCATTTCGGCAAGCTCACCAGCTTGAAAGTTAGGCCTTTGCTAGGTCATGGACACATGAAATGAACGTCGGAGTCCACTAACCCGTGAACTATATCGTCGACTTGTTCTTGACTCAAGAAAACGATACTCTTGAATGATATGTACACCATAGAATGAGTTATTCCAATGAAAATTTGATAAATAAAAAAAAAAAGAGAAGAAAAGATCATTATACCCATGCTATAAAGGAGAAATAATTTTTCCGATGAAAAATTGACAGAGATTTTACCGAAAGGACCATGGGCGCTAAGAAATTGATACTCGTGGACCAATTATACAAGTTTTGAAAGTTGTGGATCAACATTGCTAGTGCCACAATACTCATGGGACCAAAAGTATAAAATACTAAAAATTGACAAAATGGAAATCATTTTAGTTTCACGTAAAATTTTCAGTATATAGATCATCATATGTCCAAGAATCTAATGTTTAACCTAAAAAAATTTGACGATTGGAAGGTGTGCGGCACACGTATCAGCCTACGTGGCAAAATGTGGGAAGCCATAATTGAGGGACTAGTCCAAATTATGATGGCAAATGCAAATGTGGTTGCCCAAGGACCAGATGCACCAGACTATGCTCTAAAGACAAGGCATGCATGGACATCCGAGGATAAGACGGAAAACAACCTAGACAATATAACTAAGGATATATTGTTTAAAACGGTTGATAAAACTCTCTTCCCGAGGATAAGGAAGTGCAAGTCGGCTAAGGAGATTTGGAACATTCTCATGCGGATCAGAGAAGGAGATGAGCATGAGAAAGAAAACTAGCTCACCATAGCCATGAAGAAATTTGAGGATTTCCGAATGGTTAGTGACAAAACTATAGTCAAGATGGAAACTTGGTTCATGAAGCTGTTGAGCGAGATAACTAACCTTGGAAAGGAGTTATCTCAAAAGGAGATAAATTTAAAGATTCTCCGAGGACTACTAAAGTCATGGGAGATGTAGGTCATCGCAATGAGAGACCACCGAGACTTAAAGGCAATCTAAACTTCACAAATTTTTAGTGATCTCATTGTCTATGAATTCGAACGGAAACCGTGACGAGAAGATTATGAATAGAATAGTGTCATATTGGTTGCTGACCAACAGCCATCCACATCATCAAGATCCAATTCTAATCCTTCTGATTTTTAATTAATGAGCAATTTGCAATGTTTGTTAGGAAGTTCAAAAGATTCATGACGAGAAATAATATTCAAGGAAGTCCATCCACTCCATCTTCCTCAAATCGAAGACACTCCGAGAGGTCAAACACCTCGAAGAGTACCGATTTCAAAGAGTCGCACAACTTATGTTACAACTGCCGGAAGCCAAGTCATTTCAAGATGAACTGCCCGTATCCTATTGTTTGAAAGCATCAGGAGTAGTCCAGAAGTGCCAATTGAGATGACTCAAGGAAAATTCTTGGTAAAACCAGTGGAAGAGCTTCAAATAGTAACTTGAAGAGTCACTCGAAAGGTGACAAGAGAAAGAAAGTTTGTTTGACTGAAGAGTCAACTGAGAGAGCGATCGAAGAGTCAAGCTCTTCAAGCTGAAGCGATGATACTAAACATTCGGGAGATAAGAAGGGTCTTATATGTCTATTTGCCAAGGATGATTCGAATGAAGAAATATGCTCAATGGCAAATGATGAAGAAGTAAATTCTACTTCTACCTCTAACTTTTCTAGCTTTAATGATAGTGATTGTGTAGATCATATGGATTCAGTTTTCAAACTGTTGAAGGATTTTAAATGTGTTAAAAACATTCAATCCATGTAAAAAGAGGGGAATACTCGACTTTTGGCCGAACGTGAACCTTTCAAGAGTATTGTGCTCAAAAATTCTAAAATAATTGGCAAAATAGGTCAATTCGAGAAGCAAATTCTCCAACTCCATGAAGAGTGCAGAGTAAGAAAAGTGAGAGAGCACAAATTGCGTGATGCCATAGCTACATTCACTAATTTGTCAAAGATAATGGATCGAATGGTAGGTGAGCAAAGACCGATTGGTGATAAAGTTGGACTAGGCTTTAATCCCAGCTTTCCCTCACAATTAAAATTGACCAAACCAACAGATCTTTCAACCGGTGGAAGTTTAAAATCTGTATTTATAAAAGGTTAAGATAATTTGGTTGGACCTACAAAAGTAGTTGATAAAGGCAAAACACCACTAACTAATAGTCAACTAAAAAGTGCAATTGTTCAAAACGTTGTGGAACCTTTGAATAGTAAATCTTCAAACGATAACTTGAGAAGTTCCTCCAATGCTATACAGAACAGACTAAGCAGTAGTAGACCGAATGTTCAACCTATGAAGGGTCAACCCATGAAGAATAACCATTCGAGAGGAAAGCCAAATAAGTACTCGAAAGGTAACAATTCAAGGAGAAGACCGAACAAGTTTTCAAATGGTTAACCAAAAAGGTTCAATAAACCCCAAAGGTTCACTAGAAGACCAATGAGGGGTGCTGGAAGGTTGTTTCTTTTTTTATGAGGATTGGCTTATGGTCCATGAACCTATGTCAAAAACTCAATTTGAAATGTTTCATAGACACAAGCAACAATTCTATTCTAGGGTGCATATCAATGTGATTAGACCCCAAATTCAAAAAATATATGCACCTAAAAAGCCCAAAATTTTCCAAAACATCCCTTATGATTACAATACTTTTAATGGTCACATTCCACCTAGGCTTGGATTAATGGGTTCTAGGTTCAAATAGATGTAAAAACTCACTAACCAATAAGAACCCAAGAAGTTATGGGTACCTAAATCAAATTAAATTTTGATTTCAAGTAAACAGGGTTGTTTGGTATGTCAATAGTGGATGCTCAAGGCACATGACCGGTGAGAAGTCAAATTTATGCAACTACCAAACAATCAATGGTTTGTAAGTAGGTTTTGGTGGTGAAGCGAATGGTCAGACAAGAGGGATTGGTGATGTTTCGAGGAATGGAAAGACTATCAAGGATGTTTCGTATGTAGAAGGCTTAAAGTTCAATCTATTAAGCACTAGCAAATTCTGCGATAAGGGCTACAAAGTGAAATTCTCGAAGAACTATTGCTACATTATCAATAAAGAGTAAAATAAGGTTATTCTTTCAGCTAGGAGGAGAAAGAACATGTATGTAGTTGATTGGGATTCGACAAGACCAAATGTTTGCCTGGTAGTTAATGGAAGTTCCGGCTTTAGTTGGGCATGGCATAACAAGCTAAACCATTTCAACTTTAAGGAAATTAACAAGCTAGCCAGAGGATATTTGGTAGAGGGACTACCAAATGTGACCTATAAGGCTATAATAAAGATAGGGTTTGTGAAGCTTGTCATAAAGGGAAACAAATCAAAGCTTCATTTAAGTCAAAACCCATGGAGTTAACATCTAGACCATTGAGTCTACTTCATATGGATTTGTTTGGTCCAGTTGACCTTGTAAGCTTAAGTGGACTCAAATATACTTTAGTGGTAGTAGATGACTACACTAGGTATACTTGGACTCTATTCTTGAAGAAGAAGAAAAATGAACCCAAGAGGTTACTGCCTGAATTGTTGAAACAGTTATAGAACGAGAAAGGAACAAGCATAGTGAAGATTCAGTCAGATCATGACACATAATTTGTAAATCATGTCATCAAATAATCTTGTGGTGAGAATGGGATTTTACATCAACTATCCGCAACAAGGACACCACAACAGAATGGTATTGCCAAAAGGAGAAAGCATACACTCAAAGAAGCCGCAAGGTTAATGATTATACTTTTCAGCTTGCCTAGGAGATTTTGGGCTGAAGTTGTTAACACAACATGTTACACCCAAAATAGGTCTATAATTCACAAGGATCATAGGAAGACACCCTACGAACTATGGAAAGGCCACTAGACCAATTGTGAGTTACTTCCATATATTCAGTAGCAAGCATTTTATTCACAACAACAAAAAGTCAAACCTTAAGGCGTTTGATGAGAAGGTGATGGACAATTTTAATAAGTCCTCGCAAGTGCACGAGTCAGTTGTAGTGATAGTGTGCAAAGGCAAGGGTCGAACCCACATGGAATTGATACAATGCAATTTAATTATAAGACTTAAAAATAACTGACTTAATAATTAAAGTGTTCAAAATTAGTGAAAAATCAACTGTGAAAACTAAACCAAATGCTATGTTGAAAACCAAGACAAGAAATAAGCAATTAAAAACCGAGCAAGTAAAAGATTGCAATTAAATTAGCAGCTAACGGGAGAGTAACATGCAAATAATTAACTTGAATAAAATAAAGTAAGCCGACACTAATAAAGTAAGTTGGAAAATAATTAAAACCAGAAAGAACGAGATAACAGGCAATTTAGTAACTAATAGGTAAAACAAAACTCTAGGAACATGAATTAACTACCATTACTAGTTTTGCAGATTAATTTAGCTTGCCAATCAAATTAAGGATTCGTTCTAACTCTTATCTGACTAATCTATATGGCGTTCAGATTAAGTCACGTATTCTAACCGTTCATGTACTTAAGATACTTATTCGAACGATTAAAACCCGTTAAGCCAGGAAGAACTACGGAATACCCGGGTTTAAGAACCAAATAAATAACTCAGTAAGACAACCAAATCATTTATCTTTTTATCCTACAGAGCATTGAATTATCAGGCATGATGTATACTCGGTAATTCTCATCAAAAGATTAACCTATGCTAAAATTGGCCAGATTAAAGCACAATTAATCACAACTCAAGACCATAGGATAAAACATAATTTGATTAGCAAATTAGACATAATTCAATGCAAGAACTTCATGATAATTCCATCACATCCCTAGAAAAAGTAATTTAGCAGTGCATTGTAATTAATAATAAATGACAACACTTTCAACAGTAAAAGAAAACTTAAGAACTTCGGCACAGCAACCCAAACTTCACAATTCTCAATATGCAATTCACAATTTGGGAATTAAAACTAAAAATGAGTGAGTTGTAAATTGAAGGAAAATAAAGAAGAGCAAAACCAGATGCAATTAATTCGCTGTTGACCAGATCACTCCACCGCCGGAACAATCACTTGCTGCTGTTGACCACAATCGCCGAACAAAATTAAAACTCTTGAGAAATTAAATTTCGTCTTGCTGCCGTCGGAACCGGAATTGCTCCCGGTGAATTGACGTTCTCTTCTACAATTTTGGCAGCAATTTATACTGCTCAACTCCACGCAACCGTCACCGCTGATGAGTCGGATCTCCCAAAGACCAGGTTTGTTGCCGTTCGTAGCTCCTCCGATGTCGCTAGTCTCTTGACCGATTATTGACAGGCTATTATTTGCGATTGACTAACATATTTTATTATTAACTTAACTAACTTACTACTACTACTACTAATAATAATAATAATAATAAAAATCCCAAACTCAGTATAACACAAACACTTATTAATAATAGGAGAAAATACACAACTAACTAAATATTATCTTATTAATTCTAACAAAGTTTATTAAAAATAATAAAATAAATAATGTTTATCAGAAGGCTAACAAAGGATTATTTCTTAGTTACTCAGCTATCAACAAAGCCTTTAGGGGGTGTTTGGTTCAAGGTATGCAAGATAACCAAGGTAATATGTGCTATGGAATGTTAGATTGCAATGTTTGGTTCAAGTTATATTATTTTCCTAAGGAATGTGATTTACCCTCCACATAGGATTTTGAGCTATTTTGGAGGGAATGTGAATCCCTTACTTGTCTTAGGTTATGTGATATTCCCTTACATTTTTACTCTATATACCCTTTTAACAATATATAATGTTTAATCTTTAAACAATATGATATAACATATTTTAAAATACAAAAATAATTAAATACAATTAAACAATTAAAAATATTTTTCTTTAATTTTATAAATTTACAAAAAAACTACATAAATACATTACTTATTGCATGTGTGTTAGTTAATTATTTTTAAATTATTTACTTATATATTTTATCATTGCTTATTTAATTATTTTAATTTTGAAGTTTACTAGCATAAATGAAAATAGATTAAGGGTATAAAAGTAAAAAAACCATTATAACATAAAAGATAACCCTCAACCAAACAAGTTTATATAATATACCTCAGTTTTAACCAAACACAGAAATCTAACATTCCCTGCAATCTAACATTCCCCGCAATCCAACATTCCCTAAGGTAATCTAACATTCCGCGAACCAAACGCCCCCTTAGAGTTTTAAATAAGAGAACCAAAGTGGTAGAAAAATCCATCCATGTGGTATTTGATGAAAAAAGCATCAATCGAGAGGTGAAAGATCTATCTGAAAGGTTTGAACAGGTGATCAGTTGAAATGGAGACCTAATTCTAAACAATTAGATTGAATGGTCAATAGCGAACATGTGGCTCAAATAGTCAACACCGAATAGTAAGAAAATCTAACATTTTGGCTGCCTAGTCAATTGCATATACTCATATAGTCAGACGAAGTCGAAGCTACATCAGCGAATGTTTATGAAGTAGATAAAAAAGCACATCCAACAGATTTTCAACAGATATAAGATGGTTAAGAGACCATCCTCCAGACCAAGTGATTGTAATTGTTAGATAAGGAGTAAGGATAAGATCATCCATTCTAGAAAGCATGATGGCTTATTTTCTATCACAAATTGAACCCAATATGGTAGAAGAAGCCTTAAATGATACATATTAGATTCAATCCATGCAAAAAGAGCTCCATCAGTTTGAAATGAATGATGTTTGGGAGCTAGTTCCTAGACCTTCGCACCAAAATGTAATTGAGACAAAGCGGGTCTTGAGAAACAAGATGGACGAACAAGGAGCCATTGTTAGGAATAAGGCTCGATTAGTTGCGAAAGGTTATTGTCAAGAGAAATGAATAGATTTTGATGAAACCTTCACTCTAGTAGCAAGATTGAAAGCAATGTTGCAAAAATCGCGCCTAGGCGCCGATTAATCGGCGCCTAGGCGCTAGGCGGCTAGGGGCCGCCGCGAGGAAGGCCGGAATCGGCCTCCTCCGCGGCTGGCCGCCTAGGCGGCCAGCTAGGCGGCCTAGGCGGCGCCTAGGCGGTCTAGGCGCCGCCTAGACCGCCAAGCCGAACCGCCTAACGTTTTTTTTTTTTTTTTTTTTTTTTTTTTTTTTTTTTTTTTTGTGGTAATGTTCAAATCTGCAGCAAACAAAAATAATAAAAAAAAAAATTGGAGAATAGGAGATCGAAGCTCTAGCAGAAAAACAAAACAAAACGAAAATGATTTTCAACCGCCGCAACTGTTGTCTTCTCAATCTTTGGCTCCAGTATTCCGGCCGGCGACTCTTTCGTCCTGCAGCTGCTACATAAAAGTTTAGTGGAGAATGGAGATGGCAGTTTGCTTAGTGGAGGTTTGCCGTGGATGGAGTGGTGAACTATGGATATATGTTGTGCTTTGCTTTTAATGCCTAGGGGATTGCAAACTATTGATATATGTGCTTTGCTTTTATTTTTTGGGTAAATGTATGTGTGCTTTGCTTTTAATGCTTAGTGGAGGGTTGCAGACTATGGATATATGTGCTTTGCAGCCTTTGCTTTATAAATTATATTTAATATTTTAATATTTTTTAAGCTTAAAGCTGTAATGTGCAATCTGCATGCGTGTAGGATATGAACCAAACTATTGTTTATAAAAAAAAATAAAAAAAAAATAATAAAAACCAAATCGGGCGCCTAGGCGCTAGGCGCCCCCCGGGCGCCTGGGGGGCGCCTAGCGATTTTTGCAACCTTGATTGAAAGTAATAAGGATCTTCTTAGCATATGTTGCACATAAAATTTTCTGTGATTTTGTGTATTTGTGATATTCAATAATCTTGGTTATGTTTCTGACTTTACTTTTGAGAATTTGTCTTATCGCTAACCCTAATTGCATTTATTCAACCAGCTAGTGCAATAATGATACGACTAAGTGCGTAATGTAAATCAAACAAAAAGTAAATGACACAAAGAATTGTTTACCTACACTACAAAAAAACGCCCGAATAGCAACGGACAAATTCCGTCGCTAAACGGCGAAATTCCATCGCTAAAGCGTTTAGCGACGGATTAGCGACGGATTTCGTCCGTCACAAAAACCCTCCTCGCTAGAATTTTGCGACACAATTTTTTTCCGTCGCCAAAATTAGCGACAGATATTTCCCTCGCTACACGAAACGAATCCGTCGCTAAATTTCGTCCCGCGACGGATTCGTCGATTACATTTGTGAGGGACTCGCGACGATAATTTCCGTCGCTATATCTCGCGACGGAAATTCCGTCGCTATACTAACACTTTGTCCGTCGCTAGTTTCTTTCTACGACGATTTTTGGTCAAAATTTGCAAGGGATTAACGACGGATATTTCCGTCGCTATTATTAGTGTCAGAATTGTCCGTCGCTATTTTCCGTCGTTATATGTAGTGACGGATACTATGGTCGCTAATTTAGCTTGAACTTAGTGACGGAATTATCCGTCGCTAAAATTATAAAAAAATTTAAAAAAAAAAATAAAAATTACACACAATTAATATCACGTAACTGCTTTAAATCTATTATATTAAAAAACATAATCTGAACTTGCCAAATATATTAAGCAAACATAATATTAAGAAACTTCCAAAACAACATTAACATCCAGAAACATAATCTGAGTTTGCCAAAATACTAAGAAACAGTGTCAAACAACATCAACAACATCCAAAAACATAATCTGAGCTTGCCAAAATACTAAGAAACAGTGTCAAACAACATCAACAACATCCAAAACCATAACCTAATCATCTCCCAAGTCTTCGTCATTTGAATTAACAGAATGTCCTTCAGTAGTTGGAGGTTGTGGCGTAGAAGTGGTAGGTATGATACCGTTGCGACGCAACTCATCCATCAAACTTGTAATCTGAGCTTGCATTTGAACTTGCATTTGATTTCTTTCAGCTTGTAATTTAGCCTCCATCTGAGCTTCCATCTCAACTCGCATGGTATCTAACATCTCCTTCATTGTATCTTGATGAAATTGTGAAGTAGCAGATGAACTACAACTATTGGAATTGATAAATGAGGATGCCTTGGTTCCTAAGCCATAAATACGCTGCTTTTTTACCCCACCAACAACATCCACATACAGCTGTGACATGTTTATAACTGGTAGCTCAATTGACCCTTCCACCTCTTGCGTTGCAGCATCATGGCGTGCTTGTATTTCTTCCTACAATTACAAATTTAAACAAAATAAAAGAAGTATACAAAGACAAAATAATTTGATCTATTTTACATTATACTTACAGAAATTTTCTTTGACCTTTCATCAACAAATGCACCATTCTTCTTTTTGTGCATATGCTTAAAGCACTCAAACAGATTAGGCTCCTTTTGAAGTTCATCTCGCTATTAAACAAACAAAAACAATAAAATGATGCATAATTAGTAAAGACTATAAATATATATATATATATATATATATATATATATATATATATATATATATATATATATATATATAAAATAAACTTTTAAGTTAAGTGTATTACCAATTTGTAATAGTGCTCAATAGCAGATCTTGATCCTCCGGTATGTCGGGAACATCCAGTACCGGGTCCTGCCACCTCACTCATCCTATTCTTCCGCTGTTGTTCAGATTTAGCTTTAACGTCAAGCCTATCCCAATATGCCTCCCAAATGCGCCATGTATCTTCATGTATACAAGCTGGCTTCCCAGTTGAAGTTCGGTTTGACTTAAATTTTGAGACCATATCTGTATACCGTATGCCTGCTTGTGCTTGAAAAGCTTTACGAAAAATGTTGCAATTAAGCACATGAAGTCACCGATTATGTATTTAATATTTAATCATTGAATTATACGGCAGGGGTGTAAAATAAAATGGGAAATGTGAGCTTATGCAGCATATCAACATTAACAATCAAAACTTCACCCCTACAACTTCACCCATACACATTCATCCATAGAAACACATTCAGAGGTGCAGACACATTCATACATAGATAAATACACATTCATACATAGATAGATACACATTCTGACATTCACACACATTCAGACATTCTGGAAAAAGCACAGAGAAGGAATTACCTTGTTTCTGGTGTGCAGAGCGAAGGAAAATGCAGCTCACTAGCGGTCGGTGGAGGAAAGTCGTAGAGGATATTTACATTCTGGAAATAGATAATAGATACACATTTATACATTCTGGACATTTACACATTCATAGACATTTGAGGACACTGTAAATGTTTGTTCCATTCATACACATTCATACACATTCATAATCTGTTTGTTCCATTCATAATTTGAGGACAGAAACGAAAGGGGAATTTGGCTAATGACAGAAACGAAAGGCAGAAACGAAACGCTGGCTGCTTTGGAGCAACGAAAGGCATAAACGAACTTTCAAAAAACAAAAACGAAAGGCAGAAACGAAACCAAATTGTTTACAGAAACGAAATCAAATTGTTTACAGAAACGAAATCAGTTCGTTTACAGAAACGAAATCAGTTCGTTACCCTGTTTCCTTGTTTACAGAAACGAAACGAAATAAAAAGTTCGATGGAGAAAGCTTTGGGGCGTTACCTTGTTTCCGGCGTTGGGTGTGCAGAGGCGGTCGGCGGCTGGCGGTGTGGAGCGGCGGACGTAGGCGGCTGGCGGTGACCGTAGGCGATGGGCGGCTGGTGGTCACCGTAGGCGGTGGGATTTGCGTTTGCGTTTGCGTCGACGGTGTGGAGAGGCGGGTTTTTTTTTTTGCGTTTGGAGCCTTTGCGGCGGTTTAGGCGTTTAGGGTTGTGTTGACTGATCCAATTAATTTTTTTTTTAATAACGTTTAGCGACGGATAAGCTGATCCGTCGCTATGTCTTTTAAAAACCGCGGAACATATTAGCGACGGATGAGCGTATCCGTCGCTATACATTACAAAATAAAACACGGTCATGCATTCTAGCGACGGATTAGAGGTTCCGTCGCTACATTCTAGCGACGGAACCTCCAATCTGTCGCTAGAGTGCATACACAAAACAATGGAAGGCTTCATTAATATTATTGCGACGGATATTTGATTCCGTCGCTACATCTAGCGACGGAATCAAATATCCGTCGCTATATGTTAATTTAAGTGCGCATTAAAGATTTAAACTTAGCGACGGACGATTATCCGTCGCTACAGAGCTACGGATACTTATATCCGTCGCTAAGGTGTTAAAAAAATAAAAAAAAAATTGATCTCTAGCGACGGATAAATGTCCGTCGCCGATCCGTAGCTACAATAATTCTTAAATTAGCCCGCCAACTATCCGTCGCTAATCCGTCGCTAAACCGTTTCGATTTTAAGCGCGGCAATTTACCGCTAAAATTAGCTACGGATTAAACGACCGCCACTTTCCGTCGCAACGTATCGTCGCTAGTACGTCGCTAACTTCCAATTTTTTGGAAAAAAAAAAAAATTCCGTCGCTAATCCGTCGCTATACCGTCGTTAAATTAGCAACGGAATGAATCCGTCGCAAAATCCGTCGTTATTTTCGCGTTTTTTTTGTAGTGTAGCTAGTTCGATATGATCGTATCTATATCTGAGGGACCACCATCAATGAGTCCAATCCACTATCTCAACAGTAAATCCAACAGACGGTAAGAGAACGCATTCTCAACCCAATGTGCGATATACCTCACACGGTAAAGACCCAATATGATGAAGCTATAGAGGATTGTTGAGGCTAGAGATCCATGCAATCAACCATCCAAGAAATCCCTTTCTTGGAGATCCACGTTGTCATTGTCTGTCTTGCTGACTCACCTACCACTGCACAATAGTTATATGGAATACGGTCCAAAGATAAAGCTTTGTAGAACTTCTTCTCGAGAGTCTTCTTAAACTCAAATCATTAACAATATCTTGAGAAGATGATAACTTAGAGTATTCTCTTTGTAATTCAAAGAGAGAGTTTCTTGAATCTCTTTTGTAAATTTTTTCTTTGTAAACTCTTGTTGATGAATTCTCTCTCTAACTAGTATATATAATACTCTAATACTTGGAAGACAAGTAATTCATAAGATATTCCTTGTAGAATGAATTACGGTATTGCCCTTTAGGTATTTCAGTTAGAGAAAGGATATTCTTGTAAAATAACCTCAGACCGCGTAACTGCTCTGCCAGTTGTAACTGATAAGGCGGTGTAGTTCCAACTGCTAGCTTCAAAAGGCCCTGGTGAAGTGTCTGTTCTGCCAAATCTTCACTTAGTACTCTAACTGATACTAAACCTAACCTATCTAGTTTGCCATAATAATTTTCCCAATTACAATTTGGGGTTTACAATACTAAACACTAACAATTCAAAGTCTCTCAAATGGACGTCAAAAGTGTCTTTCTAAATGGGTTATTGGAAGAAGAGGTATACGTTGAACAACCTCTGGGTTTTATGGTAAATATGGCTGAAGATAATGTCTATAAGCTAAAAAAGACCTTGTAAGGATTGAAACGAGCGCCAAGAGCTTGGTATGACACCCTCTCGTGTTTCCTAATTAATTGTTGATTAACGAAATGTAAATTTCACAAAACTCTATTTCGAATCAAGGATGGTGATCATATTTTATTGGTTCAAAACTACATTGATGACATCATCTTTGGCAGCACCAACTATTCTTTGTGTGAAAATTTTTCCAAACTAATAAAGAACAAGTTCTCAAGATGAGCATGATGGGATAACTCAACTATTTCTTGGGATTGCAAGTTAAGCAAAGTGAGGAAGGAATCTTCATAAACCAAACAAAGTACACCAACAATTGAAATCTTTGGTTAAAATCCCAATAAACACATCGTTACGAATAGACGTTGATAACGAATGTAAAGAGGTTAATCAAGACAAGTATAGAAGTATTATTGGCTCTTTGCTATATCTTACTACTAGTAGACCAGTTATATCTTTTTTTTTTGTAGGTGTTTGTGAAAGATTTCAATTGAACCCTAAGGAAAATCATCTCACAGCTGCGAAAAAGATCTTAAGATATCTTAAGGGTATGCAAAGTGTTGGGCTTTGGTATTCGAAAGGTGAATCTTTCGAGCTTATTGGCTATTTGAATGCAGACTTTGCAGGATGCAAAATAGATCGGCCGAGCACCTCAGGTACATATCAATTTCTTTGAAGAAGGCTCGTCGTGTCTTGGTTTAGCAAGAAAGCAAAACACCATTGCAACAAGTACAATTGAAGCCTATATATAGCTGCCAGAAGCTGTTGTGCTACAGTCTTATGGATGAAACAACAACTCAAGGACTATGGGGTTGAAGTCAAGGAGATTAGCATCAATTGTTATAACACCAGTGCTATAGCCATAACTCACAATCTAGTGCTACACTCAAGTAAAAAGTACATTAATATTAAATATCATTTTATCCATGATCATGTTGAGAAAAACGATATTGTACTAGAATATATTAACACTGATAATCAGCAGGCTGATATTCTGACAAAGCCTTTGAGTGAAAGTACATTTTCAAAGTTAAGGCATGAGTTAAGCTGATTAAGTACAATTAAAGTTAAAATTTGAGAAGTATTAGGGATTTGAGAGGTAATGAAATACCTTCGAATAGTAACTCGAATTTTCAGAAGTCAATGAAGAAAGGTTTCTACTCGCTAGGAGTAGAAAGAGGTGGAGTAAACTTGTGTTGAGTTGAAAATTTGTGAATTCATGGTCGCGCGGCCAGCTTGGTATTCAAGGCTTGAACGTTCTTTTGTACTAAATAGATTTGTGCAAACCTCCTTAGGATTTTAAGGAGAAGAGTGAAATAGGCTAATTAAATTGGTTGGAGGGGATTTTAATTCCATAGATTTTTGGATGAAAAAGAAAAAGAGATAGTCCTGAGACAAAATTACCCCTCCATTTTTTAACCTAAAATTGATACATGACCTTCCCTTCTAAATTATAATGTGTATTATTCTTCGCCTTCCCTTTGTGTATGTTCATTTAATTTAAATCTTTATATGCAATAACTATTCAAAATTTGTATTCTTTATATGTGTTATTTATATACAGCAACTTTCGTGTATGTTTCTTTGAATTCTTTATATGCATAACTCTTCAAAATGTACATTATTTTTATGTAACAACTCTAACAATTTGTGAATTAATTTGTCAATTATAAATAATAATAATAATAATAATAATAATAATAATAATAATAATAATAATAATAATAAGGCTAAAGTGTTATCCTGCACCATGAACCCTAAGCGATTCTTCATGCCGCACCATGTTCTTTCATTAGTGATTATTTGATTCCTAAACCATTAAAAATTTTTCACCAAGAACTTTTTGCAGGTTTCCAGGTTACTATGATGACATGGCACAGGTTATTAGCTGATGTGGACCTTTTTTTTAAGTCAATCCGAAATTTTTAAGTCAACACCCAGAATCAAAGGCCGACGTCTTCCTCCTTAGTTTATTCGTATCCTCGTACTCATTCGAGATTTCATCTCCCACAACAACGTTGTTATATTGCCCCAAGCACGTCGCCCTGCCATCTTCTCCCTTCCATGAATCTCTAGTCCCGGAGATTGACGCTCAGATGCTGTAGCAGTGCGAGTCCCGGTGGCCCTGCTCCTGGAAATTCATTTTCTCTCTCTCTTTTTTTTTGAGAATATTTTCTCTCTTTCTCTGTTTTTGTGAATTTTCTTTTTTTGGGGTTTGAATTATCTTTAATCTGGAATACTTTCTTACTTTATTATTATTATTTGTTTAGACCAATTTTAATTCGAGTATTAGGAATTTATGATGTTAGAATAAGTTAAATAGATTGGGCGATAAAAGCTGGATTTTGCATGTGAGAATGAGAGTGAAATCATTATGGATGCTTTCTTCTTGGGGGAGGCTATAGGGGAAGCTATTAGTGAGCGTGTAGAGTCTACAGTGGGGGAATTTTTAAGTAATATTGGGAGGTTGCAAGCTGAACAACAGAAGATTGAACTTGGGTTTGCAGGCCTGCAGAACATTAGTGTAAAATGATGGATCCATTTTTTTTAAGATTAAAATGATGGATCGTAGGAAAATGATGGATCCTAGAAACTGGATGATTCAGAACTTGAAGATTCTAGCATTACTTTCTCAGATTCATCAGACATTTGAGCATGGTAATCTGGTGAGAAAAGAGCATGTGATATAATACTACTAGGCTCATCTTGATGTAACAGTGAGTCCATAATTACAGAGTTCTTCTCAGAAGCTGCAGCCTGGTTGAGCTGGTTTTTCCCTCGCTATTGATCGCTTTCACTGTTGATGGTTTAGAACAATGGAAAACTCTATATATAACCCTCCCCATTACTTGAGCTTGCAGCCTGAGAGTCTGTGTCATGAGAACTGGCAATGTGTAGCAAACATTGTTCAAATATTATTATTTTTTCTTGTGCAAGTAAATAAATATATGTATTAGTAATTATAAAAGTATGCAGTACTAGATGGAACTGGACGAAGCAGTAAGTATTAGGTACATGCAGAAAAAGAAGGAAAAAGATTGTTTATGTACCCGTTGGCTGGCGGGAGGTGTTAGAAGAAAAAAAGTCAATGTCAGCATAGATTACCGGTAACTTGTAGGTAACCTGCAAAAAGTTCTAGGCGAAAAAATTTAATGGTTCGGGGATCGAATAATCACTTATGTAAGAATAGTGTGCGGCATGAAGAATTGCTTATGGTTCATGGTGCGGGATGACACTTTAACCTAATAATAATAACAACAACAAAAACAACAACAACAACAACAACAATGAGCATTTTGGCTTTATACTACTTATTCCCTCTCAATTCGCATGTATACAAAAAATTGGAATTGAAATTTGGAGTAATTTTATTCCTGCAAACCAAACGCTAGAATTTAAACTCCTACTTTATTACCGCATTATTCTTTTCCCATGAAATTGCAATTCTTTTCTCACCTAATTCATTACCTCTAACGAAACACCTCGTTAAGGTATAATAGTATAACTGCACAATATTAATATATTTACCTAATAATTATTATGGTAATTAAGCTAATAATTACCATAATAATAGTATAATTACAAATAAACATACGTCGTTGGATTTTTTTTATAATTATTACAATTAATTTTTTAATAATACACACACACACACACATACACATAGAATTCAGTTCCCGTGCGGTGGGGTGTTTTTCGTGCGATTGTGCGGTAGCTTTAGGTGCGTAATTTTCTTCTTAAGGTGCGTGATTTTCTTTCTTATGGTGCATGGTTTGTATGGTTAAGGTGCGTGAGTGTTGAAACTTAAGGTGAATGAACCTAAAGCTTAAGGTGCGTGGTTCCCCTTCTTAAGGTGCATTGTTTTCATTCTTAAGGTGCTTGATATGTATGCTTAAGGTGTGTGAGTTGTTGGAACTTAAGGTGCATCATTTTAAAACCTTAGGTGCGTGGTTTGTGTTTTTAAGGTGCGTGACTTGTATATTTAAGGTGTGTGGTTTGTGTACTTAAGGTGCGTAGGGTGTTCTAAACTGAAGGTGCATCATTTAAAAACTTTAGGTGCGTGGTTTGTGTTCTTCACTTAAGGTGCGTGGTTTGTGTACTTAAGGTGCACCATTTTAATTCTTAAGGAGAGTACCGCAGAACCGCACGGGAAGATATACCCACACTTGAACCCTTCACACACACTTAAGGTACAATTAGTAAATACACGGAAGAATAGAAATGATAATTTATTTTGTTGTCAAAGTATTGTACATTAAGTGTGTGTGTTTTTATATTTATTTATACTGAATGTATAACCAAGGGCCTTGTGGTCCAGTGGTATCAAACCCTTCCCTGTATATGGGAGGTGGTGGGTTCGAGCCTCAGTGGAGGCGTTGCTGTCTCTTTGTTCTTCAGTAGGTTGCACAATATTAATATAATTACCTAATAATTATTATGATAATTAAGGAATTAATTACATAGATATTAGTATAATTGACTAATAATTATTTTGTTAATTAAGCTAATAATTACATATTTTCAAAGAAGCTAATAATTACATGGATATTAGTATAATTACACTTAAACATGGATCATTGATTTTTTTTTTTTTAAATAATATCTAATAAAAAAATTTGTTCATGCATCGCACAAGTAATTGGGCAATTATTTGCTCGAATTCAAGCAAGGATAACATCATAAAATGTTATCGATCCAACCCATTCATCAATTCCATTATATAATATTCGTTGTTATAATTTATATAATTGTATATCGGTTCAAATATTGTTAAAATATTATTACAATTATATATATATATATATATATATATATATATATATATATATATATATATATATAGACATACATACACACACCTACAACAAGTTTGGTTCACGGAATAAATTAGGAGGGAATAGGAATACTATTCCACAAGGAATAGAATATTTAAGGAATAGAATATGAATTGTATTCTATTGTTTGGTTCGCGGAAGTAATAGAAATGAAATTGGTTTTAAAGACATAAATACCCTTATACATAATAATAATAATAATAATAATAATAATAGTGATTTTATTATTATTATATTATTATTATTATTATTATTATTATTATTATTATTATTATTATTATTATTATTATTATTATTATTATTATTATTATTACATACACACACATGTATGTTTGTTTATACCTAAGTTATTTTTAATTAATAATTCTTTAATATAAATATGTATTTTTATTATAATATGGAGTAATAATAAAAATAATAATAATGATGATAATTATATATGTGTGTGTGTGTGTGTGTGTGTGTGTGTGTATTTGTTAGAGAAATGCATGGGAGGTTGATAGATTAACTCCTAACATAGATTTTTTGAGTTTGAATATGTGATTAATCAACATCCTTCATTCCTCTATATAAATAATCTAAATTCAATTATAACACACACAGGGAGAGAAATTATTATTATTATTATTATTATTATTATTATTATTATTATTATTATTATAAAAAATACATATTTATATTAAAGATTTACGTAGTATTTTTTTTTTTTTTGAAAGAAAGAAAGCAAATCCATTATTCCAAGGCCTCAGCCAAAAGTACATCAAGAACAAAGGGAGGAGGAATGAAATCCCATTCCCTGCAACCAGCGTTGAACACGGCGTTCCTAGCTAACAAATGGGCAATTGAATTCGCGGATCGCTTAACAAATATAATTCATTCCGTGATATTCGTTATTATTATATAATTATATATCGATCCAAATATTATTAAAATATTATAACAAATCCATTTTGTACAACATGGGAGTGAAAATACTAGTATATATAAATACAAAGTAGAGCTTCTATATGACTTGATAATTTGTTATAACCATTCCTGTCCCAAAATAGTATTGTCTAAATTTTAAAATTATTGGCAAAAATATTATATTTGTCTATTTTTGACATAATCTCCACACTATCATTGTCAAGTTTCGAATCTTGATATCTTCCTCTAATTACTACTTACTAAACTAGTGAGCTAAATTCGTGCGGACATTTTTTTTTTAAATCAAAGGTGCTGTAAGCCTGTAGTTGAACTCCACCAACACCGGTATTGGTATTTAATTTTTAATTTAAAAATTTCACAACTTAAGTCAACATTGAATAAGACATTAAAAAAAAAAAAAACAAACAAACAAAACAAACGCCGTAGTAGAATTAGTAATTGATGTATGTTGGTGTTGCTTAGACTTTGTATAAAATTCCATACACATGCCCACTCAAATTATATTATTAATTCAACGCAACTCTTTACAAGTCAAATCAATCACCGTTTCATTTGTCTCTACTTCATTGTTTTTCAAGTCAATTTAAATGCCAAAAATTAAATATTAAATTAGCGGTATAATTAATGAACATTTTCTTTAAAAAAATAATGTCTTATTTTTTATTTACTGAAATTCGCAATTGCTAACCAATGCATTGGCATAAAAATTTTAACCAATACATTGGCATAAAAATTTTGGGTGGGACTTCTTGTACGCAAAAGTATATAATTTAATGTTAAGTCTTGAAACTATATTAGCTTGATTTACCTTCTCATGAACTTTGTGATAAGTTTATGGGATTGAGAATACAATAATGTCTTATCTTAACAATACATATATACAATATATATATATATACAGGGCCGGTCCTGAGCACGGGCGGGCTGGGCGACCGCCTAGGGCCCCATGCTAGAAGGGGCCCATCCATATATATGTATATGTATACATATATATTATAGTGTTAAAATTATATTAAAAAACAACTCAATGTGATAGCTCAAGTGGTAAGTGAACTTTTTATGTGAGGAAGAATTTTGGGAGAATGTGGGTTCGATTCCCACAAATGACTTTTTCTGTTAGGCCGGCTCCCACAAAATTGTGGAGAACTTTTTAAAAATATTCAGGTTTTTCTTTTTTTCTTTAACCCAGCTAATAGAATCACACAGAGGAGATATAAATAAATTTTTCAAAAAAACAGAATAATCTAATGAAAATTTGAAACAATCTAAAGAAAATAAATGTATTTCATGTTATTTGAGATTATTTTTTTTAGTATTATTAAATTTTAATTTTAATTTTTTTTTATATAGGGCCCATTTTTTTTTAATTTCGCCCAGGGCCTCCAAAATGTTTGGACCGGCCCTGATATATATATATATATATATATATATATATATATATATATATATGTATGTATGTATATATGCATGATCCTTGTAGCATTTTGATTGAAAGTGTTTGCATGTTTGATTAAGCTCAGATAGATAAACAAATATGAAAGTAAATAGTTCGTAGAGAGATTGAGGTGAGACTTTTATAGTGATTATTGGAGAAATCCCTTACTCCATTCTTATCCTTAACACATGATGAAGTATTTCATTAGTATTTTTCACCAAAATACAAGTGATCAACAACTACACCAAGACAGTTGAGAACAACTTTCTTCACCAAGCTACATGTTTTTCACTTATTCGCCTCCTTCTTCATAGGTATACAACCAAGTTGCCTTGAAAATGATGAGAGAAAGATCTCCGAGAGATGTTAGTCAAGTAGAATTTGAAAGATTCTTGAAGCATTTAAGCTTGAATGTCTGAGAGCTTCTAAAAAAATAATTAGACTCTTGAGTAAAATCATATAATGCTCGTTACTCGAAACTTCTTCACACTTTAGGAGATGCTCTATTTATAAAGCTAAATACCTCCAAATTTGAAGGTTTGAATTATTCCAATTGAAGGTGTGCCGGCCTAGACTCCAAACTTCTGTCAAGGCTATAAGGTTACATGATAAAACATCTACAGAAAGACCCTTTACAATAAACAATATAATCTAGGCTTTCCATTTGAGCTTTTCTAGTCTACATGAGGTCTACCGGAAGGGAACGTACGTAGTCAGCTTTTCTTAGGCAACTTTTTACAATTGTCGGACCTCTAATACAACTCCTAAGGTCTGCTGAAGGTAAAACCTCTACCGAAAGGCTCTTGTGACTGATTACAAATGAATAAGGGATCTAAGTCCTAATATACATTTATAACATCATCAAAAACTATACAATAATTATTCTTAACAAATATTATGTTAAAAAAATGAGGTGAATTGGAGTTCCGATCCCTAGGGTATTACAACTTTCAGTACCATGTTCAAATTCTCAATGGTATCTATAATATAGCAAGCCAAGCTATGAAGGGTAGATTGTAAATATTTAGGAGTTTTTATTTAGAATCTTGTAAATATTACACATTGACTTTCAATTAGACTGGATTAAGCCTTGTGTATTTGTTATCATATCTGATTTAGTCCTTTAATAATTCTTTCAGTTAAATATGTAGGCAATGGATGTGATGTTGGATACTCGAGATCAGTTATGAAGGAAAAATATTGGTCATTTATTGAGTAGTCTTGTCATTTTAAGTTTTTTTTTTTTTTTTTTTTTGAATACTATTGACCCTGTTACATGTAGTATATGGAGTCAACATTGCATTGCCCCCACTGAGGCTTGGAGGCTTGAACTAACCCATGACCTCCCACTTGGGAGAATCACTTCATGCCGCTTGACCACAAGGTCTTTGGCATTTTAAGTTTAGTTTAAGGAATGGAAAATTATATAAGTGAGAAAAATTAGGCAAGGAAGTGAGTAATTAAAATAAAAGTCCTAGCCAAAGACCGTGTGGTTAAGTGGCACCCGGTGTCCCGGAAAACACTCTCACATGGATGATAGGAGTGGGTTCGAGTCTCAGTGGTTGACTCTTTGTGCTTTACTCAAAAAGTATCATGTTCATACCTCACTGTGACTTGTGACCTTTCATAACATATATTTTCATTCACTTCTTACTAAGTTACCATACCTTTCATAACATATATTTCAATTCATTTCTTACTATGACCTTTCATAACATATATTTCGAGATTATTAACTGATGTGGACTTGGTGTCTTCATTTCTTCAACGAGAACGAGCTTCGGCTGGGCGACAACGCTGGAACTAGTGCAAAATGGATCCCCGGAATCATGGTGATTGGAGGACGAGTAGCAGCTCATCACCTTAGAAGTCTTTTGCGCAACATCAATCAATGCAAAATTGTAAGTCAAACATACATTAACATGTAAATTTCGCGACTGATATGGATTCTCTATTTCTAATGGTTTATTGTGTTGATTATTGGAATTTAAAAAATCACAGATATATATTTACGAATTCGGACAGTCCATGCAATGAAAGTGTTAGATAGGATCGGAATCAAGGATTGTTTCGAGCGGATTATTTATTTTGAGACCATGAATCCCAACTTGTCTCGATCGTCCTGGTCGGACGAGTTCCCCCTTGTGCTGAAACCGGCTATGGAGGCCATGAACATTATATTGCCGTTGACTTTGCATATATTGATCCTCACCTCACAATACGCTTCTCAGTTCTCATCAATCACCTTTCAACATATCATTCATTTCGAAACCCGACGAGTAGCACACTATCCTTCGCCATTCGCAATGGCTGAAACTTTCTTCCTATTTTAAAAGGGAATATATAAACACACAC